>PVJI01001423.1:0-182470 GCA_004026765.1 Micronycteris hirsuta
TCTGCCACCAGACCTGAATCAACATCCCAATGCCTTGCTATGAGTAATCCTACCTGTTCTGCTTAATCCCATGAATAATCAATCCTATGTAAATTGCTAATGCCCCTGATAAAAACCCTGGCTGGGCAAGCCACGAGGCTTTTTCCTGGAAATGGGAGGAATCAGCCACGTAGCCCCGGACTTGCTTTCCCCGCGTGTCCCGGTACACGCATCTGAGTCACGGTCAACCCACGGGTGTCGGCAGGCCCGATCTACCCCGTGTCACCCACCCTCCTCCTCACTCATTCAGCTCCAGCCATGCTCACCTCCTTGCTGTTCCCAGAATAAACCCAGTGCATGCCTGCCTCAGGGCCTTTGCACTTTCTGACCACACTTCCTGGAATACTGTTCCCCAAACTGGCTGCTAGACTCATTCCCTCACCTCCTTAAGAGTGACTCAGATATCACGTCTTCACAGAGCCTTTCCCCAAGTACCATGTACAAAAATGGCAAAACTTCCCACCCCTGTGTTGGCATCCCATCTCTCTCTGCATTTAACATCCTGAAAAACACATCTCTACAAATTTGTCTGGGTACCATCTATTTCACTCAACTCCATGAAGGCAGTGACTTGGTCTATTTGTCCATCACTATATCCCTAGTGCCTGCCCACTGCCTCAGACATCGTGCTCAAAAAAAGACTTGCTGAATGGATGGATAAACAAACAACTGAAAGAATACCTGGCCCTGACAGGTGTGGCTCAGTGGATTGAGCATCATTCTGCGAACCAAAAGGTCTCCAATTCAATTCCAGGTCAGGGCATGTGCCTGGATCGTGGGCCAGGTCCCCGGTTAGGGGTGTGCAAGAGGCAACCAATCAATGTTCTTCACATCGATGTTTCTCTCCCTCTCTTTCTCCCTCCATTCCCCTTCTCTAAAAAATAAATCTTTAAACAAGAAATAGAAAGAAAGGATACCTGGCGATTTGCAGGAGGCGGGGCCTGCTGGACTGCTGTGGGTGCTGCTGAAGGCGTGTAGATGCTGTTGGTGGCCAGTGAGACTGTGGCCAGGGGCGGGGCATTCCCCTGGCACTGTTCCCGCTTATGGGTCATAAACGCCGGCAGTGAGTTGAACTGCTTCTTACACTTCCCGCAAAGAAAGACATCCTCATCATCTAGGGTTCACACCACAGAGTAGTGTGTGGGAGGGGAATAACAAAAAAAAAGCAAGAATAAAGGAGGGGTATTAGGGAGAAATGGGAGGAGAACTAAGTCTGAACCAGAATAACAGCATTCCGTGATTCCATGTGTGGGGGTCAAGTGCCAATTCTGTGCTTCCTAGGAGCTTTCAATACCATGTAGCACCTGTGGAAGTATCCAGCCATGTGCATGAAGGTACTGAAAAATTAGAATCAGAAAATAGTAAAGTGGGTTTGCTTCAAAGTTGAGAACTTCAGATTCTTTATCCTGCCTGAATTTACTCATCAGTTACCAAATAGGCCACATGATCACACTCCTCTGTGGCTTTGTATCCCATTTTTCCCTGTCAAGCTGCCTCACTCAGACCAACTCATTCTACAAGGCTCAGCTCCGAGGTCACCTCCTCCAGGAAGCCTTCCTAAAGCAGTGGTCACAGTTCCTTCCTCTAGACCTGCCTCTCATATCACACTTTCCCCATTACCACCAGACTGTTAGTCCTCTAAGGGAAGAAAATATCTTACTTTTCACCATAACTGCGATATCTCCTGGGCACATAGGAGGCCCTCAGTAGATGTTTGTTGAATGAATGAAAAACTAAATGATTAGTTACAGTTAACACAACCCATTATTGAGGGCCTGCCACAGGCCATGCACTGTGCTAAGCCCTTGACATGCTGTGGCAGAAATGTTTAATTGTCATTAGATATTCACTCTCAATACAAATTTTAGTTGGCTACATGACTGTCTATTAAAGACTACATTTTCCAGACTCCTTTGCAGCTATACATGTCATGTGACTGAACCCTAACCAACAGGTCAAGAACAGAAGTATACTGTCTAAGCAACTTCCTTAAAAGGAAGGGGTATGACTTCCACTTCCTTCTTTCTTCCCTTCATGTTGGCTAGAATGTGGAAATGAAAGTGAGAGACTGGAGCAGCCATCCTAAACAGCAAGTTGAGGGCAACACAACCACAAGAAAGGAGTCTGAGTCTCACCATACCCACTGCAAATGTTCATGAGTACTTTTCATGTAACAGAAAAATAAACTTTAATCGTGTATAAACCACAAGAAACTTGATTTCTTATTTATAAAGTTAAAAACATATCCTAAGTATCATCACAAGATTTCTATGAGTTAAGACTATTATCCACATTTTACAGATGTGAAAACTCAGGCACAGAAAGGTTAACTCACTTGCCCAAAATCACAGAGCCAAGAACTACAGGAACAAGGATTCAAACCCAGATGTGTATCTCTCTGCTCCCAGTGTGGTTCCCAAGTACTCAAAAATGTTTGTGGAATAAATAATGGAACACAGAGACTCACACGGAGCTCTAAAAGAAGTTCTTTGCTCTCTCTGTGCCTTAATGGCATGGCCTATAAGTTAGAGATTTATGCTCGGCCTATTCTTCCCATAGAGGGGAGGCTGAGAAATGACTTCTGGGTCAAAGGTATAAGCATTGCCAAGCATCAGGACTACTAGCCATTCCGGTGTCATGATCCCCACATTCACTAAGTGACTGAAAGAGAGTGTCCTCAGAGCTAAGCAGAGAAAGGCATTAGCCCGAAGATCCAGGCTGGGAGGAAGGGGAGATGGTTCAGACACCAGACATCCAGGGGACCATAAGGGCAGTTCTCTCCCACATCCCTTCATGAGTACCACTTGTTTTTCAAGGGGAGCCACTCACCCTTCCCACTGGTGAACCTAAGCAGATACTCACCCAGTGGCTGGATAGCAGGAGGTGCGTTGACGCTCTGGCCTGTTGGATCAGGGACTGCTCCTTGGCCATCCAACAATGACTGGACAGCCAGGACGGTCTGATTGTCCATTCCTGAAGGAAGAAATGAAACCTCTTTAGAAGGTGGGCCCAGCATCCTGCTCTGATTTCACCCTTACATGTCCGACTCACTGTAAGCCTCCATGGCAAAGACAGCTGGCTGTACCCTAATATACATGCTCTCCTGCCTCCACTGCAACAGAACCCAAGACGTGGGCTGAAAACGTGGTTCCAGATTAAAGATTACACTTCCCAGCCACCCCTGCAGCTAGGGAATGTCTAAATTCTAGCCAATGGGATATATATGGAAGTTTCTGGGAAGTTTTCTTAAAAGCTCCCTGGTATTTGACCCCCTTCTTTGTCCCATCCTCCATCCTGCTTCCTAAAACAAGAATATGATGGTGGGAACTCTAGCTGCCATCCCAGATCATGAGGAAAAGGGCCATACCCTAGGGATTACAGGGCAAAAAAAAAAGTGGAAAAATCCTGGACCTCTGAGAATCTTGTGGAACACAGTCACCCTCATAGCTCTGGACTGTCTTCCTCCTACCTCCCATGTGACAGAAATGAACTTCTAGCCTATTCAAGTCACTCATCGTTGGTGCTGCTCTTAATCGTGGCTGAACCTAATCCTAAATGATACAGCACCTCTGAGAATCATGTTACCAAGTCTTCTGCAGACACATCCCCCAAATCCCACAAATCTGTTTGCACTAGGGTGTCCTTGCTTCCCTTGTTTTCCAATGCATGCTTGTCTTTTTTACCCCTCAATAAATAGCATCATCTTAATTTATAGAAAGGGACTTTTTTTTTATTTATTTTTTGGGAGAGGGGAAGGGAGGGAGAAAGAAAGGGAGAGAAACATCAATGTGTGGTTACCTCTCACGTGGCCCCCACTGGGGACCTGGCCCGCAACCCAGGGATGTGCCCTGACCAGGAATCGAACTGGCGACCTTTTGATTCACAGCCCGCACTCAATCCACTGAGCTATGCCAGCCAGGGCTGTAGTCAGGGGACTCTTGAGAAGCAGACTACTTCCATGTTTTCCAATTAGTTGTCTGTGTCGAGGTTCACAATAGCACACTTGTCCAGCCATGTCACTAGCTGGAGGACAGACCTAGTCACCTAATAGGACACCGAGGCACATTGCCTTCCTCCCAAGGAACCCAGAGGGTGTCTCCTTCTTTCTGTCTCCACAGCCAATGTTCTCCCTCCAATCTTTCAGGTCTTACCTGGACTCCTGCCCTAGCTTCTAAGGGCAATACAAATTCAAACCCTTAGCTCATCAGCCAAAGTGAATCCATACTTTCCCCTGTCACAATGCAGGCTGTGTCCCTCCTGAGGCTAGCCCTTCCCTCCACGCCTTCCCGCTCCCTCAGAAACCACTCACCACCAACTAGCCCCTGTCCCAATGCTGCCTGAACTTCTCCTTCCCTTAAGCCATGACACATGCTCAGATCTCTCTAGAATGCCCTCTTGAACCCAAGTACCCATCTCTCCTCTTTTCAACATCAAGCATCCGATGAGAGCTGTCTAACACTCTCTACCTCCCCATCATCCGTCACCCACACCAGTGGGGCTTAAGACCCACCATTCCACCAATATCACCGAAGACGATTTGGCAGCTTCAGATATTTCTTCCTAAAATACTCCCTTCTTTGGCTCCAGGACACCACCCTTCCCGAGTCTTCTCCCACCTTTCCCTTTGCTCCCTCCTGGCCTGCTTTACTCTCTGCTTCTGTTGTCCATCCCCCAAATGTTTCTATTTTGAAAGGTTCCTTCTGTCTGGACTCTTTATCCTTTCCCTCTCATACTCTCTGGGAAGCCTCACTCACCCTCAAACTAGTTCTCCGTAATATCTCAGTTCATGCTTCCTTGAATGAGCTTCAGTAAATCTACTGTTTATGCCAAATTGTGTGTTAGCATTTGTGTGCAGATCTGTACACAAACATTGGTAGTTTTATTTATAATAGTAAAAAACTGGAACCAACTCAAATATCCTTCAATAAGTGAATGGTTAAACTGGTACATCCACGCATGCTCTCCCTCCTGGGAGCGTGCCTACGCTTTTCCCTTTCCCCTCTTCTTCCCATACAGGCGTGCACTTAAACTCTAAGGGACCCCACAAGACTTGGAACCAGGGAAGCTATGGGCAGTGGCAGCTCATCTGGGGCTAATCCCCCAAATCTGACCCCAACCCCCTTTGCTCTGACTCTCCAGGGAGCTGACAGCATCCCTGCCTTGGCTCACTTCTTTCCCATAACATTTCTAGAGAACCAAAGCAACCCCGCCCAGGCTCTCTCCTGCTTCTTCTATCCTAATCTCTTCCTTGTTTCACTGTCTCCAGCTTTAACAAACGTACTCTTAAAATAAAAAATAAAAATTAAAAAATTTAAAAAACCTGTGATATATCCATACCAGGGAATACTATTGAGCAATAAAAAAAACCCAAAACTATTGATATAAACAACAGCATATGAATCTCCATGGAATTATGCTAAATGAAAAAAAGCCAATCTCAAAGGTTATGTAATATGTGATTCCATTTACATGACATTCTTTTTTCTTTAAGATTTTATTTATTTTTAGAGAGAGGGGAAGGGAGGGAGAAAGAGAGGGAGAGAAACATTCATGTGTGAGAGAAACATTGATTGGCTGCTTCTCACACACCCCTAATTGGGGACCTGACCCACAACCCTGGCATGTGCCCTGACGGGACTTGGACTGATGACATTTTCGTTCACAGGCTGGCACACAATCCACTGAGCCACACCAGCCAGTGCTATATGACATTCATAAAATGACAACATTTTAAAATGGAGAATAGATTAGTGGTTGCCAGACATCGGGGATGGGAGGCAGGTGGAAGGAGGTAGGTAGGGCTAAAAAAGGGCAATATCTAATAGTGATGGAACAGCCCTGTGTGTTGACTGGTTGTACATAATAGAATAGTTTTGCAAGATATTGTATTGGGAAAAATTGGTAAATTATACATGGGATCTCTCTATATTATAACTGCCTGTGAATCTTCAGGAAAAAAAAATATTTCAAAATAAATATTTTAATTAAAAGAATAATGCCTGTCACCCTGGCCAGTGTGGCTCAGTTGGTTGGAGGGTTGTACTGTATACCTAAAAGTTGGGGGTTCGATCCCCAGTTAGGGCACATACCTAGGCTGTGCATTTGATACCCAGCTGGGGGTGCGAATGGTAGCGACCAATCAATGTTTCTCACATCAATGTTCCTCTGTCTCTATCCTTTTCTCTCTCTCTAAAATTATCAATAATCACATTTAAAAAAAATACTGCCTATCAAAAGTATGGAAACAATAAAAAGATCAGTGCTTGTCAGGGATTGCAGGGGGAGCAATGAATAGGCAGAGCACAGAGGATTTTAGGACGGAAAATACCCTGTGATATTATAGTAATGGATACATGTCATTATATATTTGTCCAATAGCATGCACAATACCAAGAGTCAACCCTGAAGTAAAGCATGAACTTTGGGTGATTATGATGTGTCAGTATAGGTTTCTCCTTGGTCACATGGACCATTCTGGTGAGTTATGTTGATAGAGGGGAGGCTACGAATGTGTCGGGTGAGGGAGTATACAGGAAATCTCTACCTTCCTCTCAACTTTTTCTTCTTTTGCTCTATTTTTTTTAGGTATATTTTAGCCCCAGCTAGTGTGGCTCAGTGGATTGAGACCAGCCTGTGAACCAAGGAGTCGCTGGTTTGATTCCCAGTCAGGGTACATGCCTGGGTTGTGGGCCAGGTCCCCAGTAGGGGGCGCGTGAGAGGCAGCTACACACTGATGTTTCTCTCCCTCTCTTTCTCCCTCCCTTCCCCTCTCTCTAAAAATAAATAAAAATCTTTAAAAATAAAAAAGTATATTTTATTGATTAAGTTATTACGTTCATCCCATTTTTTTCTCTTTATTCCACTCCGCTCTACAACTCTCTCCCACCAGCATTCCCTGCCTTAATTCATGTCCATGGGTCATACATGTAAGTTCTTTGGCTTCTCCATTTCCTATACTATTCTTAACCTCCCTCTGTCTATGCTGTACCTACCATTTATGCTTCTTATTCTCTGTACCTTTTACCCCATTCTCCCACATCCACCTCCCCCGCTGATAAACCTCCACGTGATCTCCATTTTTGTGATTCTGTTCCTGTTCTAGTTATGTGCTTAGTTTGTTTTTATTTTTTTAGGTTCAGTTGTTGATAGTTGTGAGTTTATTGTCATTTTATTGTTTATATATTTTTATTTTTTAAATCACTTATTAATTTTTTAATTAATTTATTTTTATGAAGGGGAAAGGAGGGAGAAAGAGTGGGAGAGAAACATCATTGGGTGGTTGCCTCTCGTGCACCCCCTACTGGGGACCTGGCTCCCAACCCATGCATGTGCCTTGACTGGGAATCTAATAGGTGGCCCGTTGGTTTGTAGGCCGGCACTCAATCCACTGAGCCACACACTATTTATATTTTTGATCTTCTTTTTCTTAGATAAGTTCTTTTAACATTTCACATAATAAGGGCTTGGTGATGATGAACTCCTTTAACTTGACCTTATCTGGGAAGCACTTTACCTGTCCTTCCATTCTAAATGATTGCTTTGCTGGATAGAGTCATCTTGGATGTAGGTCCTTGCCTTTCATTACTTTGAATACTTCTTCCCAGCCCCTTCTTGACTGCAAGGTTTCTTTTGAGAAGTCAGCTGACAGTCTTATGGGAACTCCTTTGTAGGTAACTGTCTCCTTTTCTTTTGCTGCTTTTAAGAGTCTCTCCTTCTCTTTAATCTTGTATAATGTAATTATGATGTGCTTTGGTGTGTACTTCCTTGGGTCCAACTTGTTTGGGACTCTCTGAGCTTCCCGGACTTCCTAGAAGTCTATTTCCTTTGCCAGATTAGGGAAGTCTCCATTGTATTTTCAAATAAGTTTTCGACTTCTTGCTCTTCATCTTCTCTTTCTGGCACCCCTATGGTTTGGATGTTGGAATGTTTAAAGTTGGCCCAGAGGTTCCTAAGCAGCTCTTCATTTTTTTGAAGTCTTGTTTCTTTATTCTGTTCCAGCTGGATGTTTATTTCTTCCTTCTGCTCCAAACCATTGACTTGAGTTCCATTTTCCTTCCCTTCACTGTTGGTTCCCTGTATATTTTTCTTTATTTCACTTTGCGTAGCCTTCACTTTTTCCTCTATTTTATGACCATAGTCAACCATTTATCTGAGCATCCTGATTACCAGTGTTTTGAATTCTGCATCTGATAGGTTGGCTATCTCTTCATTGCTTAGGTTTTTTGGGGGAGGGGTTTGATCTGTTCTTTCATTTGGGCCATATTTCTTTGTCTTGGGGCACCTGTTATGTTGTAAGGGGCAGAGCCCTAGGTATTTGTCAGGGCTGGGCAACCCATGTCGTTGTGTTATGGTGCTGTGTGGTGGGGAGAGGTCCAAGAGGGAACAAAACCACTTGCTCAGCTCTTAGTCAGCTTTCAGTCACTTCCCCTGCTACCTACAAGCAAATTGGGCCCTTCTGGCACTGATTCCCAGGTGGGTGGGTTTGCGTACATTCTAGGACCATATGGGTCTCCCCAGTGAACTCTCCTGTGAGGCTAGGAATTTCTCCCACTGCCTCAATCCCAACAGGTTTTTATAGCCAGAGATTTTGAGGCTTTCCTTTCCGAGGCTAGAACCCTGGGTTGCACAGTCTGTCTCGTTCCCAAGTTGTTCCTCCTGCTTTATCCCCATGCAAATGTGGGACTGCCAGCTGCCACCTCACCTGCCTGGTCCTCCAGTTACTGCCTTGCTGTGTGTCCCCCCGTGCCAGCTGCCATCTCTACCCCTCCTACCAGTCTGAATGAATATTTCTTCTTTAACTCCTTGGTTCTTGGACCTCCATACAGTTCGATTTTCTGGCAGTTCTGGTTGTTTTTAAATTTGTTGTTGCTTTCTTTTGGTTGTGAGGTGAGGCAAAGTGTACCTACCTATGCCTCCATCTTGGCTGGAAGTTCAGTAGTTCTCAACTTTGTTATGAACTTAAACTGCTCTAAAAAAATAAAGTATTTTTTTTTAAAAACTGCTGCCTATCTAGCGCAGGCTGGGAACCAAAAGGTTGCAGTTCGATTCCCAGTTGGGGTACATGCCTGGGTTGCAGGCCAGGTCCCCAGTGAGGGCCATGTGAGAGACAACCATACATTGCTCTTTCTCCCTCCCTTCTCCTCTCTCTAAAAAGAAATAAATAAAATATTTAAAAAAATAATAATAACTGCTGCCTATCTAAACTGAACTCCAACTGCCCTGCCCGGGTTGCTCAGTTACTTAGGGCATTGTCCCAATATACTAAGTTTGTGGGTTTGATCCCTGGTCAGGGCACATACAAGAATCAACCAATAAATGCATAAATAAGTAGAATAACAAATCAATGTTTCTCTTTCTCTCTCCTCCTTCCTCTCTCTCTAAAATCAATAAATAAAAATTGAATAAATAAACAACTCAAACTAAGTATGCTACCACCACCCCTAAGTTTATTCCTCTTCTAGTAATCCTCATTGATAAGAACAGGACACCACAGTCCACCCAGCCACAGCCCCTGGGGTACCCCTTGATTCTTCCCTCAACCTATCACCCTTCCATCCCCGCATTTCTAGTCCTTCAGCAAATCTAGCCTATTCTGTCTCCCAAATATCATTCAGATTCACTCTCTCTCCATCCCAACAGCTGTCCCCCAGCCCACGCTATCATCAGTTCTCAGCAAGACAACTGCAGTCATCTCACTCACCTTCCTGCTGTCACTGTGGCCCCCTCCAGTCTGTTCTCAGAGCAGCCAGAGTGAACTTCATAAAACATACATCACATTGGGTTGCCCCCCTGCTGAAAGCCCTTTCTTTTCTCCACATTGATTCAAGATAAAGTTCACAAGCCTCATCTCTAGCTGCTCACCCACATGAACTTCTGTGAGTCCTAGAAGACCTCTCTCCTCCCCAGAGCTTTGCAAATGTAGTTCCCACTGCCTGGGTCATCTCTAGATCCCCCCAGTTTTGCTGCCCTTCCCCTAGCCCAGCACGAATCACACTGTCCTCAGAACTGATTTTTCCTTTCTTTTCTTCATCACTCAGTACACAAACACATTTTTGAAGTAAAAATGCAAACCCCAGGGAAGCCCATGGGACATAAAGAGAAAGTAGGCTGCACCCCATCCTACTGGCCTCCCAGAGGGAACCACCACTGACCCTGGCCCTCCACATTCCATCATCATCATTTTTATCTGTTCCGCACCCGACTGTGAGACTGGGACTGTCTGGTTCAATGAGTATTGCTGAAATTGAACCTTTCCAATGGGCGGAAGGTTACACCTCATTTCAAGGTGAGAACTCTGATCCTCCAAGAAGTGAAGGCACATGACTGAGATCTCCTGGAGAGTAGCAACACTCAAGGTCTCAGCCACATACCATTAGTCCTGCATACTTTCAATATGTACTCTAATTACATGAATACACTCATCCTATCACATCCCTCCAAGAACATCTGTGGGTCTGTATCCCCCCAACATTAATTCTTTGCCCTGACTCTGAAGTCACTGATGCTTCCTCCATTTCTAGCAGGCCCTGAGTGTTTGCTGTCTCCTAAGCCCACAACTCCCTGCTCCTGAGTCCCATGCTCATTTTATGATCTTGCAGAGGAGAGGACAATCATTTGGCGCCCGGCGTTTGCTGTTTTGGGTCTGGGAACATCATGTCCCAGCCAAGCACACCTTTAGCACCCATCCTTTTTTGGTCTTAGTTTATAAAACTCTGCAGCCCACAGCAGTGCACAAACTAGCTCACGGATGTTTGCTGCCTTTGCGAGCGCCAATTCCCGGCCTTGCACGCAGGTGACTATCCTTTCTTGGTCTGAATTTGAGACTATATCACAGCACGAGGCACAAAATCGGTGCTCAATACAAGTTCGTGGTCAAAATGCCTGGCTCGGTAGCGCCGTCCCCAAAAGCCCTCCCCCCGCACTGAAGCTCCAACACCACGGTCAGCAACAGGGGTCTAAGCTTTCCGCGCGGCTCCCGGGCTGGCCGGCCCCACCTTCCCCGGCTGTTCCCTCCAGGAGAGCCCTCCCGCGCCCGCTGGCATCTGATGCTGTTCCGGTCCGAGGCCCCCTCCCCGCTGGGCCAACCCTCCCCGGCTGTTCCGGTCCCGGTGCTCCCTCCCAGGGCTTTCTCTGCCCTGCTGTTCCGGTCCCGAGGCGCGCCCCACCACTGAGCCTCCTCTCCGCTGCCGTTCGGTGTTGTGGCCCCCACCCCACCGACAGGCCTCGGTTCCCACGGCTGTTCCCGCCCGCGCCCCTCCCCCGGCTGTTCCGGCCCCGGCGCCCTACGCCCCGCGGCCGCCGCGCGCCCTGGGCCCAGCGCTTCGAGGGCGCGGCGGGAGGGGGCGCAACGCGGAACAGCCGCTCCCCCCGGCACCGCCGTCGCTCACCCTCAAGGGCCTCGAAGATCGTCTGCGCCATCTTGGAGCCGCCGCCACCGCCACGGGAGCTGAAGCCGGGCTACGCGAGCATTGTGGGAGCCGCGGCGGCGGCGGCGGCGGCGAGGGCGGAGCCGCCAGGGGGCGCCCGGGAGCCGTCGCTGAGCCCTCAGTCGTGGCAACCCGGCGATTGCCTCTGGGGACCCCACATCACCGGACTCCCCCAGCTCCGCTTCGGGGATCCAGTCACTAGCGCGTGTGGACCCTTATCCCCGCCTCATTTGAACCCTCCAACTTTGCACCCCGACTCCTCGCCGCCATAGCGGACCTGACTCCCCATCTCTCTCTCTCCCTCTCCCCCCGCCCGGCTCCTGAGACCCCTCAACTCTGCAACACGGGCCTTATTCCCACTGCCTATAAAATCCTCCACCTTTGCAACCCCTCTTCCCACCTCCCCCGGATCACCCAATTCTGTCACAAGGACCACAATCAACACAGGACCCCTGCCGCACTGTGCAACGCAGAGTTCCATCCTTGTCATGGACTTCTCACTCCCTCCTCCCGCAGGGAGCCCTCCCTCTGCCTGGTCTTCATCCCTCATCACCTCGAAGAGTCACCAATTGGCCTAACCCTTTATTTGCACTTTTGGAGGACCTTCATTTCCTCTTCACAAAGATTTCCATCCCTGCTTCTCAGGGACCCCATTTCTGTCACATAAACCCCCAATACCCGCTCAGCACCCTTCAGCGCAGCCTCATAGAAAGCCCACTCAGATCCCACAGGGACCCTCCAGCGCCTCCTTCAGCCCCTGGTCAAACCCACCCATCTTTCATCTTTTTCTGCGCTTCATCAGCTGGTCTTGAGAGCTTACTGTACACCAAGTCTTATAATAGGTCCGGGAATATACTGGTGCTTTCCCATGGAGTTCGGGGTGGCAGGAGAAGACTAACATTAAATCTTTAATTTAATAACAAGGAGTGATAGTGGTTTCAAAGATGTACACTTGGACGACAAGAAGGTGTTGGGGAGTGTGCAGGGGTGGGGCAAGAAGGAATGAGGGCCGTGCCATCAATAACGATTTCTCCCATGAGCCAAATTCTCCTGCAACTGGGCTACCATAGATTTGACTCTAAAGGTTTTCATTATATTTTAGCCTCATCCAAAGCAATAATAAAAATCACAATTTTTATTTTCTCATATTCACTAAATAAATGTATAAACTCCTAAAAGTTAAAAAAAAAATACTTGTTCAAAGCTCCTCTGTCCTTCTGGAGCACTACCAGCCACTGTTCATGGTAAGCTGCCTTACAGACCCTCTGTTTACGCATGCCTCAAAGCTGATTTCTACCAGGAAACTCCCCATCTTGCCCTGAACACTACAATTGTACCCCCGCCACTGCTACCTCCTTCCCCTTCCAGTCTCCACCTTGCACAGTGAGCTCTGAGCAAATGTCCCCCACAGAGAACCCACCCTTCTCCCAGACTCCATACCCCACCCTCTTTTCTGGGAATCTTGCAGACTTAGGTCCCACCTCAACTCCTAAACCACCCTTCCCATTGCCTCTCTGGCAGGAGTAAGGCCAGTGTTCCCTCCTCCCTGTCTGTCCTTTAACATCCCCATTGATTCAGTGGCCTTACATCCTCATCACCTCTCCCCTGCAAGAGTTTCTCAATATAACTCTTCTTTTAAAAGAATCATTCAAGTAATATATTAGTACATTCATATTCATTTAATTAATTTAAAAAATATTCAGCCCTGGTTGGTGTGGCTCAGTGGATTGAGCACCGGCCTGTGAACGAAAGGGTGGCTGGTTCGATTCCCAATCAGAGCATATGCCTGGGTTGCAAGCCAGGTCCCCAGGAGGGGGCGGGCGAGAGGCAACCACACATTAATGCTTCTCTCCCCCTCTTTCTCCCTCCCTTCCCCTCTGTCTAAAAATAAATAAATAAAATATAAAAAAAAAATACTCAGTACCTGTCTTGGCTGGTGTAGCTCAGTGGATTGAACGCGGGCTGGGAACCAAAGGGTTGCTGGTTCGATTCCCAGTCAGGGCACATGCCTGGGTTGCAGGCCAGGTCCTCAGTGCGGGCCACGTGAGAAGCCACCATACATTGCTGTTTCTCTCCCTCTCTCCCTCTCTGTCTCCCTCCCTTCCCCTCTCTCCAAAAAAAAATCTTTAAAAATAAATAAATAAGTAATAAATAAACAAATAATACTCAGTACCTATTGTGTGCTATACACTATTCTATATGTTGGGGACACAACCAAGAACAAAAACAAAAATCTTTGCCTTTGTGGAGTCATAGTTCAGCAGCTGAGATGGGCTGTAAACAAGAAAAAAAAGAAAAAGAAGAAATGTTCCATGACTTTAAATTTTTTTTTTTTCAGGCTGGAGGGAGCCTCCTTTAGACAGGGTGGTTATGGATGGCCTCTCTGAGGAGGTGGATGGAGAAAAGGGAACAAGAAAGGCAGAGCTTATTAGTTGTATCATCTTGGGCAAGTGCAAAGGCGCTATGTTAAAAATGAAAGGACTCCAGGGACTGTAAAAGGAGATATGGGTACAGGGGGGTGAAGGAGAGATAAATAGGGCCACTGAGAGGCACTGGACAGTACAGGATTCTACCAATACAAGCCCTGGAAGCTTTCCATGTATTTTTATATATCCGGGTACATGTACAAATAGTTGATTTTTATCTGTTCTTCACGCCTTTGCACTTGTTCTCTCTTATCAAAATGCCCATCTTGGCCTGGCTGGTGTGGCTCAGTGGACTGAGTGCCAGCTTCCTGGTCAAAGCACATGCCTGGGTTTGCGGGCCAGGCCCCTGGTTGGGAGAGGGGACCAATCAATGTTTCTCTTGCATATCAGTGTTTCTCTCCCTCTCTCCCTCACTTCTCCTCTCTCTAAAAATAAATAATAAATAAAATCTTTTAAAAAATGCCCATCTTCCACCCTTGTTGGAACGATAGAAACTTGACTTCTTAACTCCTCTAAGAAGTTTTCTCTGAGTTCCTTGAATGAGATCCCAACCGTCCCTCGCTATTCTACTTTCTCACAGTACTTGGTACTACCCATGTCATGCGCTAATCTTTAGCCCTTGGAAGTTTCTCTACCCCCTCAACAGAGAGCCCTCTGAGCAGGGGAGGGGCTTCATCCATTCTGGTTGGAACTCACATCCTGGAACAGAGGTAACCTGGGAAATGTTTGTTGACTGACTGCCTGACTCATGGAACAACTGAATGAGTTTTCAGGGAGGTTCTCCAGCAGGTTCCCCAGTTAGGCTTCCACTGCTTCAAACTTTCAGCTCCATACCTCCATCTCTTACTCCACTAAAGTCTCTCTGTCCTATGTCCCATTCCATCAGGGCCAGCTGGTAGACACTGAACCAAATCCAATCATACCTTTGAGACTCTTGGAGTAAGTAATGATTGTTGTTATGGGCTGAATAGTGTCCCCCAGAATTCATATGTTGACATTCTATGTGTTGATACCCTAGTACCTCAGAATGTGACAATATTTGGTGATAGGGTCTTTAAAAAGGTAATTAATATTAAATGAGGTGATATAGGTGGACCCTAATCTGACTGGTGTCCTTAGAAGGTCTGACAACATAGACTAAAGGGCAACCATTTGTGGACATGGTGAGAAGCTAGCCATCTGAAAGTGAAGAGAGAGGCCTCACAAGGGACTAAACCTCCAAACACCCTGACCTTGGACTTCGAGCCTTTATTTTGAGAAAATAAATTTTTGTTGCTTAAGCTACCCATTTCATGGTACTTCACGTTACAGAAGCCCTAGAAAATCAATACAGTGGTAAAGAAGAAAGACTCTGGAGCCAGGAGGCCTGGATTCCGGTCCTGGCTTCATGACTTATTAGCTATCTCATCTTGGGCAAGTTACTTTGCCTCTGTGCATCTCAGTTTCCCATTTGTTACGTGGGCATGATTATAGTTCCTACCTCATAGGGTTGCTGTGAGAATGAAATAAAGCACTTGGCAAACAGTTCCTGGAACACAGCAAGCACTCTGAAAGTGCTTGTTAAATAAATGAATTTGATTACTTGGGTAAGGTGAATAACAAGGCCTTGCCCTGAGGAACTCAGAATTAGGTATAATTAAAAAGGGCCTTTAAGGAATAAGTGTTCCCATGTGGCTACTCTTTTCCTTGGGCTCCTTGAGGGAAGAAACTTATTTATCACCATGAGAAGTGTTTGGCAAAAGATAGCATCTGGGAAAAACTTGCTGATCCAAATAGTTTCCAAACACCCTCTCCTGATACTGGGCCATGTATCAGAACTTGGTGACTGATTTTCCATGGGAATATTAAGTGATATTTCTAGAAGTTCTGTTTGGTTCCTTCTCAAATTTTCCATATTTTTACATTATTTTTTGTTCTCTGTAGCTATTTTCGAGCTTTAAATTTTGTGCATACAATTTTTAAAAATCTGTGTCTGTGAATTATAATACCTGAGGTCTGTATTGATCTGTTCTTCCCATCTCTTCTGTCTGGTTTTTCTTCTTCATGAAGTCCTGGGTGCCTGGTTTTCTCTATGTGCTGATCACCACCCTGAAAATTGTTTATGGTGGTTCCCTGAAGTCAAAGGTAGATGTGCCCTTCTTCATAGAGATTTTGCGTTTGCTTTTACCAAAGGTTTGGGCCACTTTCAGTCACTTACCACCTCATACCAGGTTCCCAGTTCATGGCTTGAGATTTCTTGGGCTACCAGGTTCTACTCCATAGGGTATGAAATGACATATAATGGTTACAACTTCCCCAAGGAAGAGCTTTAAAAAAATTCCCTTTCCTTTTCCTTCAACTGTTCTTCTCAGCACCAAGGCAACCTTTTCTGAACTCCCTTGAGTAGTAGTAGTGTGAGGTACACAGTAGGTTCATATCACATGAAACTTGAGGGTGAAACACTTTGGGGTCTCAACTTAATGTGAAAAGGTTTTTCTATAATACTCCCCACCTTAGCCCACACAGGCCCTGGACCATCAGTTCTGTCTCTCTTGCCCTATGTAGTTAAAAACCGGAAACCCACAGGTTTGATGTTGGCAAATGCCCTTATGTCATAGTAGTGTTGGACCTCCAGTAATCCAATCTTCCTGTTAATTGGTTATTAGCTTTCAACCAATAATTGGCCTGGGCATTCCCCAGGCCTTTAAGCATTTCAGCGTTTTTCAGAGGATATTTTTATATTTTATTTAACATTGCCACTATTTTCAGAGGAAAGATTACCTGAATTATCCAGCCCACCTTTACTGAAAAGAGACAAAAGAAAGAGAAAAAAATCCAGTTCCAGCAATAAAATGAGCCCAGCATAATTTCGCCTTCAGTGACCTCTGACATCATCACGTGACACTGATCTAGGCAATAGTATCAGAGATAAATACTGTTAGAGTAGGTAGCAAGCTGGGCATAAGCCGGGTGAGGAGGGGATACATGGGGAGCCATTAGCTGATAACCAGAGGGTTGCCACGATTTTCAAGTTGCTGATACGACCTAGCGCAGTTACACATCTGTGAGAAGCACGCACAGAGGGATTAAGGCAATAGCCAGTATAGGACCTTCCACTAGGGACACTAGAGGTAAAAGGCAAAAATGGTAAAAAGAGCAAGTTGGAGGCCACAAAACCTGAACAGAGCAGGCGTATGGCCGCTCCCTGTTGGCAGAGATGTGCCCTTGCGTTTGGCAGGAACAAACTGGCAGGAGAGGAGTAGCCAGGAGGCTGGAGGGAAGTTCGAGCAGGCTTAAAAACCCTAAATTCAATTGGGTATGAGTCCAACTGCTTGAAAATCTTCCAAGTGCACTTTCCCATTGCTAATAAACCGCTGCCTGCTCTGCTATCTGTGTCTGGCGTCTGAATTCCTTCTCCCAAGAAGACAAGGAGTGAGGTCCTCAGAACACTTGTTCTTCCAGTGACAATACCACATGGTTCAAATACTACCATTCAATAGCTGTTATCCAATGACAACTCTACAGAGTGCCATCATACATAGATGTCTCTTATCGATGCTCTTGGAGATGACAACCCAAACTATATTACTTCAACAAGCATGTACTGGGCACCTATCATGTGCTGATTGCCAGGGTTAGAGCAGAAAACAAGACAGAAAAGGTTTCTGTCCTCATGGAATTTACATTCTGGTAGGGGCAATGAATAATGAACATGTGACAAATAATTTCAAAGAGTGAAAAGTTCTATGAAGAAAGTAAAAGAGTATAATAAGTCAGGGAGAGAAACATAGATGCGCCTTCCATACGCATCCAGACCAGGGACTGAACCTTGAATGCAGGCATGTTCCCTGATCGGAAATTGAACCCACGACCTTTCGGTCTGCAGGTTGCGTCCGCTCCAACCAAGTGCTACTTAAATGGAATATCTAGGAAGGCCTCTTTGAGGAGGTGGAATTTGACCTGAAACTTGAAGGTTGAGAAAGAGCCAGCCATGGAAAGAACTGGGAGTTACGCATATCAGGGAGGGAAATAGCAACTGCAAAGGCACTGAGACTGTAGCTTTCTTGGAATGCTCAAGGAGCAGCAAGGAGACCAGTTTGCCTGGAGGGGAATGAATGAGGAAACAAGTGGCCTGACATGAGTTTCGATGGGGAAGCAGGGGCCAGATTATAGAGTCTTGTTTTGTGGGCCATGAGAAGGAGTTTGGATATTCTAAGGATAAATTGAAAACATTGATGGTGTCAAGTGATCTATGCACAGAGGGATTAAGGCTCAGAGAAGATCGCTATGATCACTGTTTACCCAATCAAAATTGTCCTGTGTAAAGTTGTCTCCTCCCAGGGTCACCACCCCAGCTCTAAGAAGGGCGGCTCTTTCAGGAAACTTTGGAAACTCAAAAGTGACACACCTTCCAAACAAAGCGAAAACATGCTTTCTGATTGGACAAATCCAGGTGTGTGATTCTGACTTTTCTTAGGTAGAATCAGGCGGAGCCCACTGTGATTGGTTACAAGCTCTCCTCTTCCAATCAGACCTCTATTCCGGAGAGAGCGTGCGTAGCATTCCTCTTGTGAGGTAAGTCTGATCTTTGATTGGCTCCTCATGTGTGAGTGACAGAACACACAGCCTACAGCCTATAAGATTCGATGGCACGGCTCAGAGCGCCCGGAGCTGAGGGCGGTGCAGCCGGAACTGGGACAGTCAAGGCATTTCGGTCTCGGTTTCAGTACTCCGCCCCTGCGCTGTACCCTTGTTATGGCATCCCCGCGGCACCTGCAGGGTCTCCTCCTGGCCGTCAACACACTGCTGCGCGAACGCCGCTACCACACTGCGTTGGCGGTGCTTAAAGGCTTCCGGAACGGGGCAGTGTGAGTGGGGTGGTCGGGTCCGGGTTGGGGGGCGGGCCTAGCTGGGGTCAGCGACTGGTGTTCCTGCCCTGGCGCAGCTGCGCTGTGTGCCCTTGAGCAGCCGTTTGTCTCTAGGTTTCGGTGTCCACCATCTGTGCAGTGGGCGCTGGAATTTGGGTCTCTAGCGCCTTCTGGGCCGGGGCTTCCACTACGCTTTTTCTGAGCCCTTCGTACTTTGCAATCTGGCCCTCTTTCCTTGACCACCTCCCATGCCAGTCTCTATTCCCTCCTTTGGTCATTTCCCCTGCCTGATACCTGGAGGGTTACTTGGCCTCCTTTAAATCTCATGCATAGCAGCTATCGTGTATTGAGAACCTACTGTGCCAGAACTGGGGATGCAACAGAAAACAAACCCTACAAAAATCTCTGTCCTCCTGTAATTGGCATCCTAGTGGCAGCCTGGCATGGTGATAAAGACGGTGGACTGCCTCAGTTTGAATCCTGGTGATACCTACCTGTATGACCTTGCAAGTCATTTAGCCCCTGTAAGTCTCAGTTTCTATAAAGTGGAGGTGATAACAGTACTTACACTGTCAGAGGATTAAGTCAATAAGTGTGTGATGCCTAGCACAGTGCCTGATATAGATGTACAACTGTTGGCTGCTGTTATTGTTATATTCGCATGGATTGTGCCTGGGTCACTCTTCTCGTCTTTTTCAGGCCTCTGTTTGTGTCACCTCTCAATGAGGCCATCCCTGAGCTCCCTACCTTCTTCCCTACTTAATTTTTCTCCATCGTACTTGTCACCATCTGACATCTGTTCACTCATGTATCCTGTTTTTTAAAATTTTTATTGAATATATTGGGGTGACATTGGTTAACAAAATTGTACAGGTTTTAGATGCACAATTCCACAAAACATCATCTGTACACTGTATTGTGTATTCACCATGCCAAGTCAAGTCTCCATTCATCACCATTTTATCCTCCCATTCCCTCCTCCACCTCCCCACCCCCTTTATTTATCCTGTTTTTATATTCTATCTTTTGCTAGAAAGTGAGCTTCATGGGGACAGAAATTTTTATTTACTTTGTTCTTTGGTATATTCCTTGTAACTGGTACACAGTAGGCTTTCAAATATTTGTTGAATGAATGAATAAGTGTGCAAGGTAAGAATTGCCAGTATTCCCATTTTCGAAGTGAGAAGACTGTGGCTCAGAAAGATAAATTCATTGCTCATGATTATGTTACTTGGTCAGGTTCTGAGCCAGGATTTAAACCCAGGGATGCCTGACCTGAACACTAAGCTCTTGGCTTCCATGGGCACCCAGAGTTGCAGACAGAAGTTGATTCCTGCTGAGTCTAGCCAAATGATATCTGCCATGCCTTGGTATAACTAGGATAGAATAGTCCCTGAGATAACATCTGTTTCCCTTTTCCAAGCTATTTTCAGGACAAAGCAGGATGGAACAGGAGTCACACAGGTCCTGGTGCCAGCGGGCATTGCCCAATGTTGGCTTTGTACACCTATTCCCAACCAACTCTTCCTGTGATCTCAGGAACCTCCTCAGCCTGGGCAGGTACTTGGGCAGATACTGGTCAAGCCCTTGGGCTCAAATCCTAGTTCCTTCATTTCAGTGCTGGGTGCCCTTCATCTCTTCTGGCCTCAGTTTCCTCCTCTGTAAAGTGGAAACAAACTCACCTTTACAGGAGTTCTCTAAGCTGTGATCCCATTACTGGTTAGTGCTGAGACACCAGGCCCATTTGTATGGATCCGGAGTCTCTGGGCAGACTGATCATTAAACTGTCATGGCAGTACCAGGTGGTCAGGAGTGCTGTACAGAAGAGCTGATGGTGATATTTTGAAGGCTGAGTTGGAGTTTGCCAGAGGAAGAAGGGCATCCTAGGTGGAAGAAATGGTTTGAACAAAGGCCTGGAGGTGGAAAAGAATATGCCCTACATTTAGGGAGGCACCTGGGTGACTGAGACACGTGAGCTTTGTAAAATTTAACTCATTTTCATGGTGCACTCCTGAATATTTCAGTGTGCACCTCTACAAATAAAAACTGGCTAAATAAAAACTGGCTTTTCTGATATGGCTAAATTACCATGATTACATTTCATGAATTAATATTAACCCTGTAATGTTGACTACTGTCCAGTCAATAGTCAAATTGTCCCAGTTGTCCCCCAAATGTTCACTGCAGCTAGTCTGTCCAGACCAGGATCCTCCAGGACATTACATTGCATCTGTCATTATATCCTTCAAGTCCTTTCTTTTTTATTGAATTTCTTGGAGTGACATTGGTTGGTAAAATTGTATAGGTTTCAGGTGTACAATTCTACAATATCCTTTAAGTCTTTTTAAATCCAGAGCATTCCTTTTTTTCAGGATACAGAGTAATCCTGTGAATGATAGTAACCAGCTCCCCCTGAGTTTGAAGACTTTGGGAAGGGGTCCTGGCAGATGTGGGGAGTTGGAGGCACTGTTCTGCTTGTGTCTGCTTGTATAAGGAAGGGTCCTTTTAGTTCTGGTCACCTGGAGGGGGCTGAGGGCTTCTTCGTTCACTGAGCTACACCAGCCAGGGAACCTCCTACATCTTTTAACAAGCTTTATTTCAAAATACTTACAGGTTTATAGAAGAATTTCCTTGTTTTTACACAATTTTACATTTTACATACCTTGTTCTAGTGAATCCTGGAGTGCACATAAAGCCACCTCACTCTTTTACTGCCGCGTAGTATTTCACTGACTGAAGGAACCATTATTTATTCACCCAATAACCCGCGCCCTGTGGATAGACACTGGTTTGCTTCCAGTCTTTTGCTTTTTCAAACAAGCCTACAGCGAACATTCACAGATACTCATATGACAATAATATATGGCTTGTGACCGTTGTTTCAAGGAGGCTGCCATGGATTTTTAGGCCTGGTAACCTGGTTAGATCAGAGCCTGGCAGCTGGAGAACTTGGTGGGGGGAAAGGGAGTCCAGTAAAAAAGAACAAGAAAGAAAGAGACATTAACATTTGTTGAACTAGGGACTTTCACACGTGCTATGTCCCTACCTGCCAGAGGCAACTCTGAAATGGAAAATACCTTTTACTGATGGGAAGAGAGCAGGTCAGAGAGGTTAAATGATTTTTCCAAGCTTATACAGCAAAATGTGGCAGGACTTTGACACCAAATACTCTTTCCTTTCTATATGGGTGGGTCTACAACCCGCTTTGAACCTAGGTCTAACTCAAAAGCTAGCATTATTTTCTGTCCCGAAATGATGTTAAAATTAGGGATGGGGTGGGGATAAGGGGTCAAAGAGATAGTCCAGAAAAAAACTGATACAGTAATGCTGTAGTAACTGTTTTCTTTTTGCTTCTACAGCTATGGAGCCAAAATCCGGGCACCTCATGCACTGGTCATGACCTTTCTCTTCCGGAGTGGCAGGTACCCACCCCCTCTGCACACCCCTCAGACTGGGAGAGAATGTGGTCAGCCCTCAGTGTCAGGGCTATTGCAGTAGCTTCCTGGCTGGGTCTAGCCTATCCCCACTGCCACCTCCTAAAGGACAGCTCTGATTCTATTATCCCTGCTGGAAAACGTCCCTGGATCCCACTCCCTCCAGAGAAGCCCAGTTTCCAGGTGTGGCCTTTAAGGCTCTCTGCAGTTTGGCCTCAGCTGCAGCCCTGCCCTGTTCCCCCATGTTCACCCTCGGGTACCTTTGGCGCACAGGACTTGCTGTCATTCCATGTACATGCCACATGTGTTTCTACCTCCACACATTTTCTCATGCAGAACCCCCTGCCAGGACTACCTTTTCCTCTTCTACCCCACTTTAATTTCCTTTTTAGCAAGCCATACCAGTTCTCTGAGGATCACATTCTCAGAAAACCACCTATGACCTCCTTTCTTTGCTCAAACTTCTTGGCCCTCCTCTGATCTCTCATGTCTTCCCTCAGGGCACTTCTCAGAAACCACCTTGTGATCTAGTGTTTAGTGTAGTCTCACCTGGAGCTTATAAGACTCATACATGGAAACCTTCTGGCCAAATCCAGCTTCAAGGTTTTCTGTTTTTGTCATTTCACTTTGTAGATTTATTTTTGTTTGTTTTGGTTTTTGTCCTCCGAATTGTTTTCTTAAAAAATTGAGCTCAGTCATTCATTCAGTAGATATTTATTGAGCATATACTGTGGACCAGACACTGTTTTAGGTGCTAGGATACAGCAGTGAACAAGCAGACAGTAATCACTGCCCTTGTAGAGCTTGCATGCTAGCAGGGGGTGGCAGAAATAAAAGCATAGTGAATGAGGAGAGTATATGTTAAAAGGTGATGTGGGCCATGGGAAAGAAAAATGAGAGCAAGGAAAGAGAAAGGGGATCAGGAGTGCTGGAGGAGGGGCAGGCTACAGAATTAAATAAGGAAGGCCTCAGTGAGAAAGTGACATTCGAGTGAGGACTTTAAGGAGGTGAAAGAGTTGGCTAAGTGAGTATTAGGGGAAAGAGTGTTTCAGCCCAAGGGAATAACCAGTGCAAAGGCCCTGAGATGGACCCTGGCTGGTATAACTCAGTGGATTGCGCGCAGGCTGGGAACCAAAGGGTCGCGGGTTCGATTCCCAGTCAGGGCACATGCCTGGGTTGCAGGACAGGTCCCCAGTGGGGGCCACATTGACATTTCTCTCCCTCTCTTTCTCCCTCCCTTCCCTTCTCTCTAAAAATAAATTAATTAAATCTTAAAAAAAAAAAGATTCTGAGGTGGGATCATGCCTGGTGTGTTTGAGGGGGCTGGAGAAGAGGGATTGAAGGGGAGAGAAAAAAGAGGAATATCACAGGGTAACCTGGGCCCATCCACTTTAGAGAGCAGTTGGGCTTTTTTCTTTTAAGTGAAGCGGGAAATTGTCAGACTTTTTTGCAAGGATGTGCTTCTATTTGACTTATCTTTTAACTGTGAGAGTGAAGAGTTTGCTGCCAGATTATTACAGGTGGGGGTGAGTGCCAAGGGTAGTAGTGGGTGTAAAATAGGAGGCTGTGGCAATAATCCAGGTGAGCAACACTGGTGACTTAGGCTTTCGTGGTAGCAGTGGGGGTTAGGAGAAGTAGTCAGATTTGAGAAACAATTTAAAGGCAGGATTAGTGTTAACACTTAAAAACCGGGAGATCTAACTTGCCTTAGAACTGGCAGCACTCCCATGTTCCTATGGGGTGAGAACCAGCTGATTCCTGGCTATGCCCACTCACCTGACAGATTTCCGCAGGTCCTAGTAGACCCACTCCAAGGTCCTCATCTAGCCTTGAGAGCACTTGGGTTTACTGTTCTTTTTATTTTTTTTTATCCTCACCCGAGGACATTTTTTTTAAATTGCTTTTAGAGAGACAGAAAGAGGGAGGTGGGGAGAGAGAGAGAACGAGAACATTGATGTGAGAGAGAAACAATGCTGAGTGATTTGATTTTAAAGAGTACATCAGCTCCCTCCCCTAGTTAAATGTTTGCTTCTCTCAGGACAAAGACAAAAGTTACCATGGCCTCCCTCCCACCCTACATCCCCTTCATCCTTTGCCCACACACCCTCTGCTCCGGTTTCTTCCTGTTCCTTTACTCCCCACTCTGTGTCCCTCCTCAGGACCTTTGCTGTTGCCTCTGCCCGGGAAGCAGTTCCTGTGCCCTCCTGACCCCATTGAGTCCTCATTCTTCAGATCCCAGGGTCACCTCTTGTCATGGTCACAGTTTGACCCGTGCTTTGTGATTATTTACATTTCCCTCTCCCTTTAGATCATGCACCTCCTGAGGGCAGCAAGCAGATCTTTTCCCCTCCCAGAATTATAGCCCCAGATCTAGCACAAACCAGGCACTAACTCCCTCATTCATTCATGTCTTCACATGTTTACTCAAAACCAAAAATTCATTGAGCATCTACTGTGTGTCAGGCGCTGTTCTGGGCCCTAAGGATGAACAAGTCAGTTGTAGACACTACAACTGACAACTGACTGGTACCTTCCTCTGGGATGGGGCAGGAGTGGGGGAGATAATAAGCAAACATTTGCTTGTTTAGCATATAAATGTCTGGTGGTCATAAGACCTATGAAGGAAAAGTGAACTAGTGTAAGGGGACGGATGTGATGGGCATTCTTTTATGCAGAGTGGTCAGGGAAAGCCTCTCTGAGGAAGTGGCATGGAGTAAAGGCCTAAATCAAGTGAGGCAGCAGCTCCCAGGATAGGGAGGTGAGAAGCCTGGGGCTGAGAAAGCATCAGCCCAGAGCAACTTGCCTGGCTTAGTTTTGCATGCACCGTGGGTAAATGCCCTCTGAATGGCTGGATCTGCACTCACAGCCGCTCCCTGTGTTTGTGCAGCCTCCGAGAGAAGCTTCGGGCCATCCTGCAGGCCACGTACACCCACTCTTCTAACCTGGCCTGCTTCGTGTTCACCTACAAGGGGCTCTGCGCCCTGCAGTCTCATGTGCAGGGCAAGACCAACCAGGTGCATTCATTCCTGGCTGCCTTCTTTGGGGGCTTGCTGGTGTTTGGAAATAACAATAATATCAACAGCCAGGTAAAGATCCTCCCCAGGGATGTGTGTGGAGGTGGGGGCGGCTAGGGGTGGGGTGGGTTGTGGTTCAGGTATAAGTTGGGGATGGAGGGGTCAAGGAAGATGAGCTGTTGGCTCCATTCCAAGTCTGAGGGTCTGTGATTCACCAGTCCCTCTGTGACCTTGGGAAGGTCACATCCCCCAGTTTCCTCATCTGTAAATCAAGCAGTTTGTTGGACTTTATGGTTCCCAGAAATCATTGTGTACTGCTGTCTGGGGCAAAGATCTTTTTTCTTTAGGAAAACCACTTTGGCCTTGTCTGGTGTGGCACAATGGATTGAATTCTGGCCTGTGAACCCAAAGGTCACTGGATCAGTTCCTGGTGAGGGCACATGCCTAGGTTGCTGACCAAGCCCCTAGCTGGGGGAGTGCGATAGGCAACAGATAGATATTTCTCTCCCTCTTTCTCTCTCTCTTAACCTCTCTCTAAAAATAAAGGAAAATTAAAAAAAGAAAGAAAGAAAACCACTTTGCTATGAAATGAAAAAAGAAAAAAATGACCCTGGAGTATGATTTTCATAAAACAGAATTTATTAAAGAATTGCCTTTAATTCTGTGACTTGCATGCCCCTTCCTGGGTTAAAATTCTGGGTTTTTAAAAAATATATTGATTATGCTATTACAGTTGTCCCATTTTTTTTCTCCTTTATTCCCCTCATCCCTGTACCCCCTCCCACCATCATTCCCCCACCTTAGTTCATGTCCATGGGTCATGAAAGTTCTTTGACTTCCCCATTTCCCATACTATTCTTAACCTCCTCCTGTCTATTTTGTACCTACCATTAATGCTTCTTATCCCCTGTACCTTTTCCTCCATTCTTCCCCCCTCCCCTATAACCTTCCATGTGATACCTATTTCTGTGAATCTGTTCCTGTTCTAGTTGTTTACTTAGTTCATTTTTTTTTAGGTTCAATTATTGATAGTTGTGAATTAGTTGTCATTTTACTGTTCATATTTTTTATCATCTTCTTTATCTTAGATAAGTCCTTTTAACATTTCATATATTAAGGACTTGGTGATGATGAACTCCTTTAACTTGACCTTATCTAGGAAGCACTTTATCTACCCTTTCATTCTAAATGATAGCTTTGCTGGATAGAGTCATCTTGGATGTAGGTCCTTGCCTTTCATGACTTTGAATACTTCTTTCCATCCCCTTCTTGTCTGCAAGGTTCCTTTTGAGAAATCAGCTGATAGTCTTATGGGAACTCCTTTGTAGGTAACTGTCTCCTTTTCTCTTGCTGCTTTTAAGATTCTCTCCTCTTTAGTCTTGGGAAATATAATTATGATGTGCCTTGGTGTGTGCTTCCTTGGGTCCAACTTGTTTGGGACTCTCTGAGCTTCCTGGTTTTCCTGGAAGTCTATTTCTTTTGCCAGATTGGGGAAGTTCTCCTTCATTATGTTTTCAAATAAGTTTTAAATTTCTTGCTCTTCCTCTTTTCTTTCTGGCATCCCTATGGTTCTGATGTTGGAAGGTTTAAAGTTGTCCTGTTTAAAGAATGTTAAGCCTCTCCTCATTTTTTTGAATTGTCGTTTCTTCATTCTGTTCCGGTTAAATGTTTATTTCTTCCTTCTGCTTCAAATCATTGATTTGAGTTCCATTTTCCTTCCCTTCACTGTTTGTTCCCTGTATATTTTTCTTTATTTCACTTTGCGGAGCCTTCACTTTTTCCTCTATTTTGTGACTATACTCAAGCACTTCTGTGAGCATCCTGATTACCGGTGTTTTGAACTGTGCAAGTGATAGGTTGGCTATCTCTTCATCGCTTGGTTGTATTTTTTCTGGAGCTTTGATCTGTTCTTTCATTTGGGCCATATTTTTTTGTCTTGGTATGCCTGCTATGTTGTTAGGGGCGGGGCCTTAGTTATTGCCAGGGCAGGGCAACCCAGGTTGCTGTGTTGTGGTGCTGTATGTGGGCGAGAGGTCCAAGAGGGCACAATGGCGCTTGCTCCACTCTCCGCTGAGTTTCAGTCACTTCTCCCACTACCCGCAATCAAATTGGACCCTTCTGGTGCTGATTCTCAGGTGGGTGGTTTTGTATACATTCTAGGACCGTGCCAATCTCTCCAACAGACTCTCCTGTGAGGCTGGAAGTTTCTCCTGCCGCCTCAACCCCCACAGAGTTTTTCAGTCAGAGGTTTTGAAGCTTTATTTCCCTGCACTGGAACCCTGGGTTGTGCGGTCTGTCTTGCTCCCCAGTTGTTCCTCCTGGTTTATCCACAGGTGAATGTGGGACCACCCACCCTGGTCCTCCAGCCACAGCCTTGCCACGAGTCCTCTCTGCACCAGCTGCCCATCTCCGCCCCTCCTACTGGTTTGGATGAATGTTTCTTCTTTAAATCCTTGGTTGTCAGACTTCCATGCAGTTCGATTTTCTGGCGGTTCCAGTTATTTGTTGTTTTTAAATTTGTAGTTGTTGTTCTTTTGGTTGTGTGAGGAGACGAAGTGTATCTACCTATGCTTCCGTCTTGGCCAGAATTCTGTGGTCTGTTTTTTTTTTTTTAATGAAACTAAATGCTGCTTATTGTTTTAAAGTCCTTTTGGAAAATGGCAAGTTGGCAGCCCCACTATTTGCCTCCCTAAAAATTATTAAATTTTTTTATTGAAAGTTATTATTAGCTGTGGCTGGTATGGCTCAGTGGATTGAGTGCCGGCCTATGAATGGAACAGTCACCAGTTTCGATTCCCAGCCAGGGCACATGCCTGGATTGGGGGCCGGGTCCCCAGTGGGGGCGGTGTGAAAGGCAACCTATGGATGTATCTGTCACACATCACTGTTTCTCTCCCTTTCTTTCTCCCTCCCTCCCCCTCTCTCTAAAAATAAATAAATATATATTTTTTAAAAAGATGGGGGTAGGCGAGGCAGGGGAGAGTAATAGGGGGAAACTGGGACAACTGTAATAGAACAACAATAATGAAACATAGAATTATTATTATTTTTTATTCCTTGCTTGAGGATATGTTTATTGATTTTGTTTTTTTAGAGAGAGAGGAAGGGGGAGGGGGGAGAGAGAAAGGGAGAGAGAGAAACATCAATGTGAGAGAGAAACTTTGATTGGCTGTCTTTTATACATGACCCAACTGAGAATTGAACCCGAAACCTAGTTTTGTGCCCTGACTGGAAATTGAACCTACAACCTTTTAGTTTATGGGATGACATTCCAACCAACTGAGCCACCTGGCCAGGGCTAAATATTTTTAAATTATAAAAATAGTTTTATTTTCACATTTTAAAAAATACAGACTAAGCAGTACCTGGCATATCTCTAGGTGCTTAGGATTCATGATGATAAAAGTAGAAAATAAGTTGAAAAGAAAGTTTCCTTCTCCTTCCAAATGTCAAGCTACTGTCCAGGGACAGTCACTTTAACTGTGTCTTGTGTAGCCCTTCAGAAATTGTCTCTGCTTATGTCAGTGTACATATCAGAAGTTTTCCACCCATGAGATCATACTGCCCCCCCCCGCCCCGCCCCGCAAAACGATGTATCATGAAGCCCTCCTTTTCAGTCCTTCACCCTTTTTTACTGTCAGAGCTCTGCACTGCTGAGTGGGTAGCCCGGCCTGATTTTACCAGTCTCCTCCTGATGGACATCCAGGAGGCCGCAGCCTCTTGCCTTTACACACGCAGTCTACATCTTTGTCTGGATGGCCTCTTGCACACGTGTCAGTCTGTCTGAAAGTTCCCAGACGTGGAATTGTGGAGTCTGTGGATATGCCCATTTTGGATGTTGAGAAAATTTCCTCGGTTTTATATTTGTTAGAAATTTCACTTCCAAAGGCTGGGAATCCTAGTCACACCATCTCCTCCCCGCTCTCCTCCTTGGCTTGACCTCTGGCAACAACTATTCTGACGTCCATTTCTAAAATGCTGTCATTCCAACAATGTTATGTAAGTGGAGTCATTACAGCTGTAACCTTTGGAGGTTGGCTTTTTTCACTCGGCATAATTTGCTGGAGATCCATCCCAGTTGCTGTGTCTGTTAATAGTTCATTTCTTTTTATTGCTGAGTGGCATTCCGTTGCATGGATGTACCACAGCCTGTTTAAACATTCACCCCTAGAAGGACATCTGAGTTTTTCCCAGCTTTTGGCTACTAAGAATACAGCTGCTAAGAACATTCTTGTACAAGTTTTTGAGTGAGCATTAGTTTTCATTTCTCTGGGAGAAAGGCCAAGAGTGCAATTGCTGGGTCAGAGGGTACGTGCATGCTTAGTTTTACAAGAAACTAGCAAATTATTTTCCACAGTGACTGCACTATTTTACATCCCCATCAGGAATAGACGTAAGTGGTCCAGTTCCTCCACATCCAAGCCAGTATTTGGTTTATCAATTTTTTTTTTTAATTTTAGCCATTTTGATAAGCATGTAGTGCCATCTCATTGTTTTAAATTTGCATTTCACTGATGGCTAATGGTATTGAACAGCTTTACATGTGTTTGTTTTCCAACTGTAGAACCTCTTCAGTGAAATATCTGTTCGTGTCTTTTGCCCATTTTCTAATTGGATTTTATTTTTACTGTTGAGCTTTGAGTTTTTCATTTTTTTAAAGATTTTATTTATTTATTTTATTTAGAGAGAGGGGAAGGGAGGGAGAAAGACGTGAGGGAAATATCATTGTGTGAGACACATTGATTGGTTGCCTCTCGCACAACTGAACCAGTGAACTGCCTGGCCTGCAACCCAGACATGGGTCCTGACTAGGAATCAAACAGTCAACCTTTCGGTTCTCAGGCTGGCACTCAGTTCACTGAGCCACACCAGCCAGGGCTGAATTTTTTAAAAATACATTCCAGCCCTGGCTGGTATGGCTCAGTGGATTAAACGCAGTCTGGGAACCAAAGGGTCGCCAAGAAGTCGGGGCACATGCCTGGGTTGTGGGCCGGGTCCCCCGTGAGGGCCATGTGAGAGTCAACCATACATTGCTGTTTCTCTTCCTCTCTGTCTCCCTCCCTTCCCTCTCTCTAAAAAAAAAAATAAAAAAGAAATAAATAAAAATATATTCCAGATACTAGTCTTTGTCAGATATTTTTCTAAAATATATTTTTTCCCAGTCTATAGCTTTTCATTTTAGCCTTTTTACATGGGCTTTCACAATGTGATGAAATTCAGCTTCTCAAATTTCTTTATGGGTTTTTTTTTGTGTGTGTGTATCAAGTTATTTTTTAGTTATTTTTTGAACCATGTAAATATGTTTATTTAAAATTTTTTTAATAAAAAATAATAAATTAAAGATATAAAATAGCAATATTAAAATGTCTGATACTGCCCTGGCTGGTGTAGCTCAGTGGATTGAGCGCGGGCTGCGAACCAAAGGGTCACTGGTTCGATTCCCAGTCAGGGCACATACCTGGGTTGCAGGCCAGGTCCCCAGTAGGGGGCCCATGAAAGGCAACCACACATTGATATTTCTCTCCATGTTTCTCTCCCTCTCTTTCTCCCTCTCTTCCCCTCTGTCTAAAAATAAATAAATAAATCTTTAAAATGTCTGATACCACTTCAGATCATCTTGCACACCAACCTTGTTTTTGTTTTGTTTTTTAGAGAGAAAGGAAGTAGAGGGAGAGAGAGAGAAACATTGATTTTTGTTGCTCCACTTACTTATGCTTTCATTGGTTGATTCTTATATGTGCCCTGACTGGGGATTGAACCTGCAACCTTGGTGTATTGGGACAGTGCTCTGATCAACTGAGCTCCCTGGCCAAGGCCTAAATACCAACTTTGCAAAAATACTGTTCCATGCATGGGGGTGGACAGAAGGTTCCCAGTGGCTATGCACACCCATAATCCCCTGTCACTCCCTCCTTGCAGATCAACATGTACGTGTTGTCACGTGTCCTGTTTGCCCTGTGCCGCCTGGGAGTGGAGAAGGGCTACATTCCCAAACCTAAGCGGGACCCATTCCCACTGGTCACCGCAGTAGTGTGGGGGCTGGCACTGTGGCTCTTCGAGTACCACCGGCCCACACTGCAGCCGTCGCTGCAGTCCTCCATGACCTACTTGTATGAAGACAGCAATGTGTGGCACGACATCTCAGACTTCCTCATCTACAACAAGCGACGTCCCTCGAAGTAACGCAGCCCTGAAGTGCTGATGAGGACTTCTACCCGAGTAGGCCCGAGTAGGTGGTGTCCATGAGTGAAACCTCCCAGAGGATCCTGCTTCCTCAAAATCATGGCTCTCGGACTCTTAACTTTTATTATCCCAGTGTTCCATTGTCCAAAGCAAAAGCACCAATGTTCAAATCCCATTAGGTATTCTTGAATGGCGGAACAAGTGGCGGCATCAGGCTGAGGAGCCTTGGGCGTGGTTCCAGCTGTGCTGCTAATCTCTGTGAGACCAGGGAAAGGCGCCCCCACCTAGGCCTCCGGGACCGTGGAGCTCAGAGGAGGGCCCTGAAATCTTTCTGGTGGGTATGTTCTTCGGCTGTTGTTATGCTAGTGGGAGTGGGGTTTGCAAATACGTCTTTACAAAATACTAAGTTGTCTCAGGTGTTCTAGTGGAGACGCTCTAGAGTTCCACTGTCCAAAAGAAACACAGTGACAATCATATATGTAATTGAAAATTTTCTAGTAGCTGCATTTAAAAAAAAATGGAAAGAAGCGGATGAGATTAACCTTAATTGTATATTTTAGCCCGAATTTCTAAAATATTATCATTTCAACATAATATGAAAATTAATGAGATTGTTTACATTCTTTTTTTCTTATACTAAGTCATCAAAATCAGGTGTGTGTTTTACACGGGCAGCACATACCAATTTGGCCTAGTCCCATTTAAGGTGCTCAGTAAGGAGCCGTGTGTGGCTAGTGGCGACCGTATTGGACTGTACAGATATAGAACACTTCGATTATCCCAGAAAATTCTAGTGGACAGTGCAGATCTAGAGCCAGAGGACATGGTTTTGAGTCCCTCTCCACCACTGTATAACTTTGAGGAAGTTTCTTAAAGCCTCAGGGGTTCATAGCCTCAGTTTCTTCTGAAATGAGGGTAATTGTAACAGTACCCCGTGTCCGCGTTGGACTTGTGTAACCACAAATGCTGCTTCCACTACTCATCACTTCCATTTAGTGAACTCCTCCTCCTTCCTGGGTGCTTTGCACGTATTATTTTAAATCTGTGCAATGACCTTGCAAGTCTGCGTTTTGATTTTCATTTTACAGATGGGGAAACTGAGAATCAGAGAAGGGAAATAACTTGCCCAAGGTATACAGCTAGTATGGTAGCCTCATCAGGGTTTGAACCCAGCTCTCTCCGATTGCTAAGCCTATGTGTTTTTCAGTGCCTTACTTTAAAGATTTTATTTATTCGCTTTTTTTTTAGAGAGAGGGGAAGGGAGGGAGAAAGAAAGGGCAAGAGATATGACAGTGTGAGAGACACATCAATCAGTTGCCTCTCGCACACCCCCAACTGGAGACCTGGCCTGCAGCCCAGGCATGTGCCTTGACTAGGAATTGAACTAGCAACCTTTTGGTTTGCAGGCCAGTGCTCAATCCACTGAACCTCAGTGCCTTACTTTAAATTTAGAAACCTAAGCTAAGCTATGCAAATGTTAGCTAATTACAGGTCCTGTCCCAGAGTTGGGTACAGACTCAAATGCCTAAAGGGGCCTGGCAGTGACATAAATGATTATGTTCTGGGTGCTTTGCAGTAGGGACTGATGGGGACTCGGTGAACTGGAGACTTATGTGCCAGTCTGGTTTTTTTAAAACCAAACTGGACAAGTCATTCAGGTCTCCAGGAAAATTTTGTCTGTGACCCACTAATTAGAGTCCCTTGGCCTAATAGGAATACTTTAGTCTCTTTTTTAATTTTAGCAGTTACTAGTAGAAACGTGCACATGAGTCACTGGAGATCTCATTAAAATGCGGAATCTGATTCAGTGGGTTTGGGGTATGGTCTGAATATTCTGCAGGCCTCACAGACTCCCAGGTGCTGCTTCTGGTCTGAGCCACGCTTTGAGTGACAAGGTAGTAGGGGATGATATGGGGCCAACCATTATCCCGTGTGACAGATAAGGAGACTAAATTAAACAGAGCTGTTAGGTAACAGAGGAGGGGTTGGGTCTGATTCTAGCAGTTGGGTTCTCAGCCACAATGTTGTACTGCAAACTTGGAGAAAGAGGTCTGGAAGGTTCCTTAGCTCCACTCTGTGGAGGCTGAATGAGATCCCAAAATTATGGGGAGGGGAAGAGGGTGGCTATCAGCAAGCAGGTTTTATAACAGATGCTGGAGGTGCCCTGCCCATATCCCGTCTAGCTTACTACTTCAGTGCATACCAGCCACATTTTACAAGTGCCACCCCTTGTCTTTCTGCCTGAGGGCTCTCTCTTGCCACTGGCACCTGCTTTGCCACCCTGCAGTGCTGTAGGATTAACACATCCAGGGAGCAGCTCTCAACCAATGACTGATGAATATACTCCTGTACCCCTAGCCCAGTAGGCATTTCACTCAGGCTCCCAGGGCTCAGCAGGACTGAGTTTCCGGTTGCCCACAGTGGTCACTTGCTTAATAACACTCCCTTTGTCTCCCTTCCTCATGCCTCTATCAGTGCTTCCTGGGACTGTTTCCCATATAAATCGTATTCAAATCCTTGTGTTGGGGTCTGCTATTGGGGGAACGCCAATAAAGTTGGCCTCTGGTATAGCAGGTAGAGAGATAATATAACATGGTGGCTGGGTATACAGGCTTTGTAGCCAGTGTCTCGGCTCAGCTCTGGTTTTGCTGTTTCCTAGAGCAAGTAATTTAACCATTCTGTGCCTATGTTTCATCCTGTGTAAAGTAGGCATTCTATAGGGTGATCTGGAGGATTAGATGCTATGACACACATAAAGTATGCACTAAGTAAATGTTTGCTGTTATTTCTAATGGCATCCAAACGTGGAAGGAAGTAATGGTCCTGAGAACTGAGAATACCCAGCTTTTAGCCGGTCCTAACCCCCAGCTGAAGGTAAAGCCTTGGCTGCCTGCCCTCCCCACATCCCCCCACTACCACTGGGGGCTGGCTGGCTCCACCACTGACTGTCTCTGCTCTCTCAGAATAGGTTTTCCTCACAGATGGCATCTCTCTGGATCCTGCCAGAGCATCTGGTGCCTCCAACTGCTCACTCCAGGGAGGAAGGCAGTGTGGTCCTTGCCGAGGGGCAGAGTGCTGGCTTCCAGCAGACCTGAGAGGAGTCCCCACTCGGCTCCCTCCTAGCTGAGCCTCCATTTCCTAAGATCAGTAAAAGTCATTGCCAAAGGGCCCTGGGCACACAGTAGGCAATCCCTCAATACTAGTTCCTTAAACAGCACCATGGTTTAACATGTTTGTTTATTAAGCACCCCTGCTACATTCCTACAAAGCCTTCTGACATGCAAGACTGTAAACAATAACTTTGTAATTAATAATATATATGCATAGTACAAAACCTAAATGGTACAAAAAGTGTGTAACAGAAAAGTCAGGTTCCCTCCTACACCCAAGCTCTACCACTAGCCCCGTCCCTTGCCAGGGACACTCACTGTTAGCACTTTCTAGTACAGCCCTGCAGAGATATTCTACGCACCGCCACCTGCCTATCTTTGTCTCACAAGAACCTTTTACATTACACTGTCATCGCAACAACTCTGGTGTTCCTCCCTGTCCTCTGCATGTTTAGTTGCTCTGTGATTAATAATCTGATATGTAAATGATCCTTTCTTTGAGCTGGTTCCCCCCAACTCCACCTCCCTCCAATTCCCCTCCCCCCAATACCTTGGGCAGATTCTTACTGTGATGAGCATGAAGATGAACCACTGTAGACACCCTGAGTCTTATTGTAGATGACACCCAACACTCAGACCCATGGAACTCCAAGTGAAAGGGGGAGGAAAGAAACCGAAGTTAATTTGGGGCCCTTCTGTTGCTCTGCTCCTAAATTAGAGATCGTTCAATGAACTCATGTGAGAGCTATGATTCACAGGCTGAGATGCCAAGAAACTGCCTCATGATGCTCACGGCTCCTGCCTTCCACGGGCTCTAGAAAGGATCTTGGAGATGGTGTTTCTTTCTATACTGTTCACTTCTCCCACTCCCGTGAGTGCATTTTGAGTTGATAAGAATCAGGCTTTAAACCTAAACCAGAACACTGCTCTGTGCCCCATCTCCTGGGATGAACCCCCATATCCAACAATCTGTGACTTCAGCTAAAGTGCTTTCTTCAGCGGATTAGAGAGGATTTATAAAAAGAAATGTCACTTCTCCCTTCCCTTTGTCTAGTTCCAGATTCATAGGGAGAGAGTGTGTCTTTCTTTAGCCTTGAAGAGCATTTTGGGTGAGAAGTTTAATTTTAACCAGAGGGTCTTCTGCAGGACTCACTTTTGTGACCTGGAGGCCATACGGCCCCAGGCAGAGGACAGAGGGAAAGTTGGGTGCTCTTCTGAGTGTTGTTTTTAGAGAGGATTTTTAAACAGAGGGCTCCCCATTGTTTGTACCAGGTCTCTGCTCAAAGCTGCTGCAGGTGTCATAGTCTTATAAATAAGACAGGGAATGTAGGCCATGGGGTCTCTGTTGGAAACCTTGTTCTCACTGCTCCTCCGGGCTTCTCTCTTGAGCCTGTGCTTGTGGGCTGGATGTCAGCTGACAGAAGGGCCAGGGATAAACCACATCAGCTCTTTTAAGAGACTCCTTTTTGGGGTATTTTTTTATACATATGTCGTGAACCCCTTTGGCATCTGGTGAAGCCTGTGGACCCTTCTCAGAATGCTGTTTTTAAAACCCATAAAAAAAAATACATAGGATTAAAAAAGACAACAGTCACATTGAATATTGAAACAATTATCAAAGTATTTTTAAAATTTGTGATTTAGTAGCATACATTCTTTTTTTTTCTTTTAACATTAAATAACAATGATCCAAAACCACCACGATTCCACAGGTGCAATAAGCATAAGCAATATCTCAAGATTCTGCAGCAACTGTGACAGGATGTGGAAATCGCTGTGATTTCTATTAGCAGTGAAGTCCCAACTACCGCTAATAGGCCTGTGTTTTGTTGCTGACATTTAGAATTGATGGAAGTGTTATATTTCACTCAGAGGCTAGTGAAAATATAGGTGAATTTTTTTTTCCTGGCCAAGTTCATGGCACTTAGGGTCATAGATTGCAGATTCAGAATTCCTGCTTGAGAGTGACCTTCGCAGCCTGACCGCATGGCAGCTGTCATCGTTTACCAAGCCCTGAGCACAGAAAGATGAAAGTACTGGCTGATGTTGGCTGATGCCCTACAAAGTACCCAGTGATGCTGGAGGCTGGGATTCAGCGGTGAAAGAAGCCAGGTCCTGCCCACGTGGGGCTTACAGACTAGGGAGGGGAGACCGACAAATGAACACATAAGGAAGGTGATTCCAAAGTGGTAGGCATGCCCTGTTCAGTGTGGCTCAGTTGCTTGGAGTTGGTTGCAGCGTCATCCTGTAAACCAGAAGGTCATGGGTTCCATTCCCAGTGGGGCATAAGCCTATGTTGCAGGTTCAGTCCCCAGTTGGGGTGTGTATGGAAGGCAACCCAATCAAAGTTTCTTTCTCACAGCAATGTTTCTCTCCTTCTCTCCCTCCCTTCCCCTCTCTCTAACAATCAATAGGCATATCCTCAGGTGAGGATAAAAAAAATAATAACAAAGTGGTAGGCGATATGAAGTCAATAGTACAGGGCAGTGTAGTAGAATGCATTGGAAGAGAGAACAACAGGGTCTGTTTTCCAGGGAAGGCTTCTCTGAGGAGGTGATGTTTGTTCTGAGACCTGAATGATGAGAGAGCCGTGCAAAGATGTGGAGGAAGGGTGTTCCCAGTTGTGTTCAGCATTTTAACTGTAGGAATCTTTGCCACAAGCATTTTTGCCGCAGATTTGTTGCATAACTAATTGACCATAAGGCCATTTTGCCTTATAAAAGATAAAATAACTGGTTGACAGTTTGATTTGTTTGTTTGTTGGTTTGGTTTCATTTCTTCATTGGTTTCAGACTTAGTAAATTTCATTTTTTCATTGGTTTCACACAATGTTTTTAAGCTAGTTACCAGTTTGGTTTCATTTCTCCGTTGATAAAGTTCTTGCAGTTACTCCCAAGGGAGATATGTTTTAAGACCCCCAGTGCATTCCTGAAACTGAGGATAGTCTGAACTATGTGTGTATACACACACACACACACGAGGTCTGTCTGGAAAAAGTCCAGCCACTGTTAATATAACTAGAATGGTTTGTAACCTGGCGGCCAAGGAGAGTGGACTGGAATGCACATGCATGAACAATGAAGACTTCACTGTGCTAGTCAGTGGGGGCGGTAGATGCTGTTGAGTGAGCATATGTACTGTGTGGCCATTGCATTCAAAAGGACTGAGCTGGTAGAGCAATGAGTCTGCATCAAATTTTGCATTAAGCTGGAACATTCCTTTGTGGAAACTGTTTGAATAATTCAGAAGGCTTTGGGGGACGATTCAATGAGTGAGTGCAAATGAAAGTGTGGCACAAATGCTTCAAAGATGGTTGAGAATCTGTTGAAAGTAATTCACATTCTGGAAAGCCTGCAACAAGCAGAGCACCTGAGAATATTGAACGTGCACGGGCTGCAATCAACGAGAACCAGCAGCTGACAGTGTGAGAACCAGAACCTGAGCTGAGGATTCCAAAACTGCTGTGTCCGAGATTTTGACCCAGGATCTTGGCGTGAAACATGTTATGGCAAAATTCGTTCTAAGACTTCTACTACCAGAGCAGAAGGAACATTGTCCTAGTGACTTAATTCAAACTGCTACGAATGAACCAGATTTCCTCATGAAGGTCATAACTAGGGATGAATCGTGGGTCTATGGCTATGATCCAGAAACAAAGGCCTGGTTGTCCCAATGGTTGTCGCTTGGTTCTTCATGCCTGAAGAAGGCGCGACAAGTCGCAGCAAGATCAAGACCATGTTAACTGTGTTTTGATTGGGAAACTGTTGTCCATCACAAGTATGCCCCCCCCAGGCCAAACAATTAATAAGGAGTACCACCTCAATGTTCTTAGTCGGTCGAGAGATGCAATTCAATGAAAACAGATGCAGCTGAGGGCAACTGGTGATTGGCAGCTTCATCATGATAACTCATCCGCCCACTCATGCTCATGTTTCATGCAGAGATTTTGGGGAAACATCAAATCGTCTAGGTGACTTAGCCCTCCTGCAGCCCAGATTCATTGCCCTACAACTTCTGGCTTTTCCGAAAACTAAAATCATGTTTGAAAGGGAAGAGATTTCAGACTGTCGATGAGATTCAGGAAAATACAACAGGGCAGCTGATGACGATTCCAACAAAGCATTTTGCAAAGTGTTTGAACAGTGGAAGAGACACTGGGAGAACTGTGTGAGGTCCCAAGGTGCCTACTTTGAAGGGAACTGTGGTGTCATTGTCCTGTGTAAATGTTTCTTGTATCTTGTATCTTTTTCTAATACGTGGCTGTATACTTTCTGGACAGACCTCTTATATGTGTGTATGTATATAATGTCTTTCCCTATACATAAATGTCTAAAGTTTAACTTATAAATTGCACACAGTAAGAGATTAATAATAACTTATAGAAAAATTATACTGCAATAAAAGCTATCGGAATATGGTTCTCTCCAATAATTTTTATATTTTTTATTCGAAATCTATTCCAGAATCTGTGTAACCATCCCTTACTTGCAGTAAATGGCTTGGTGTCACTCATTTCAGGAGATCCCTTCTGAAGTCTATATGTAGGCTTCAGTGCTTTCTGGCGCAACGCATTGTCATCGTTGGAATGCGTTTTCATGTCCTCCACTCACAAATTGAATGTCTTTTACAACTTAACGAAGCACGTATGCGGTATCTCCGTAACTTTTGCGGTTTGAGGTGCAATAGCAAAACTAAAACAAATTTCTTTTTCCTTTTTCTCAACTTCTCGATAAAATATTCATTCTTACCATAGATCTTGGCAACCTCAGCATACAATTTTTTTCTTTCCTTATTAAGTCGAGAACTTTCACCTTTTCCCTTAAAGGAAGCACTTTATGGCTTCTCTTTGGCATGTCCAAGTTGCCAGCATCACGACTCTTGCGCTTTGGGGCCGTTATTAAGTAAAATAAGGGTGACTTGATCACAAGCACTGTGATACTGTGACAGTCTCTGATCATTGAGATGGCTGCTAAGTGACTAACGGGCAGGAGTGTCTACAGCCTGGAGATGCTGGACAAAGATGGTTGACATTCGGGTAGAACAGAGCAGGACGGCATGAGATTATATTCATTACTCAGAATGCACACACAATTTAAAATATATGAGTTGTTTATTTCTGGAATTTTCTATTTAATACTTTGGGCCACAGTTGACCACAGGTAATGGAAACTGGAAAGCAAAACTGTGGATAAGGAGGATGACTATATAAATGTACAGGGTCTGGCAGAACTAACACCACTGAGTGTGGTTGGTGGGGTACGTGAGTGTCTCACACGAGATGAACAGCAATTTGAACATTTCACGTAAAATGCCATATGGTGTGCTTGAGTGTGATATTGTCATGTTAGAGAATTACATTCTTAGGATTTTGTAATAAAAGACTTTTGTGTAATAAAAAGGGGGTGTATTTGTACCAGACCCTGTATATTTTAGCTAGGGCTCTCATAGTGCAGTGACAAGTAGACTTGGCGGTGGTCTTAAAAGAGCGACCGTTTCTCCCAGATGATGATGATTTGCCCCATGAGCTGGTTTCTTAGTTTGAGAGACGCTACATTGGAGGGAGAAAGAAGCCAAAGGCCCTCTTTGAGGCAGCGGGATTGAATCCACATTTCCCACGGAATGAAGACAAACGCTTAGGTGCAATCTGGGAAATAAAATCAGTTATTTGTAGATTGTGGTGAATCTACACACATTTTAAATTGTGTTACTCATTTTTTTCATGCCTATTATGTCCTTTTAAAAGATATTTTTATTCTCATTATGTCCTTTTTAATGTCCCTCTGTTTGTTGTGATTTTATCTTTTTTTATGGTGAAATTGTGTTATGGTCGATGAGTTATACAACGAAAATGTTTGCTGCAGAAATACTTGCCACAAATAGGCAACAGTGAAAGCACCTATAACTGTTTACCGTATAGGATCTGCAAAGTGCACAAGCCTGGAGGAGAGCGAGCGGAAAGCATAGCGGGCCTGGCGGGAGGCCCGAGGGCTGGGGCAGAGTGTGCAGTGGGGCCTGTGGGAGCACTGGAGATGGAGTCCCAGAGGCTGGGGGGCTCGTCAGGCAGGCCCTGTGGGCCAGAGTAAACAGTTTGGGTTTTCTTCTAAGTATGCCGGGCAGCCTTTGGCAGTTTTAAGCAGGGGAGTGATGTGATGTGATTTACATTTTAGAAAGACCCTTCCAACTACTTGAGGAGTGTAGGGGCCAGGCTGGCAGCAAGGCACTATTGAAGAAGCCACAGGGCGGTCCAGGTGAGAGACCATGACAGCCTGGACCGCAGTGGGGCCATGAGATGGAGAAAAGTGTGCAGGTGTGGGGTATAATTTGGAGAGATTCAGCAGCCCAGAGCTATGGGAGTGAAGGAGAAGGGTGTAGCAAATTACCCTCATGTTTCCCCTCCTTAGGCCTTGCCCCCTCAACCTTGTTCCCGCCTTGCCTCCTCAGCCCCTTATAGCCCTCCATGGCCCCTGTGGGGCCTGCCACCCGTCCACCAGGCCCCTGGCATTCGGGCTTCCCAGCTGGCCCCGATTGTTGTCACTCCCCAGGGAGTCATGGGAACATACTCCCTCTACCCCTTCAACCCCCCTCTTCCCAGACAAGGCCAGGCCCTAACAATGCCCCCTCAGCCAGCCAGTGGCCTGGACACAAGGCCCCTGTTTCGGTTCATTGCCAGCTCCAGGAGGCCTGCTGGGTTTCCTGGCCTGTTTGGCATATATATAACTCTAGCTTCCAGCAGGGATTTTTTTGTTGTTGTTTAAAAAAAAAAAACCTCTGCCTCCTCCTCTCTGAATCTCAATATATTATAAAAAGCCTTTCTCTTCCCATCCTGAGCCCTCCCTACTTCGCTTCCTGGCCGCATTTGCCATGGGCCTGTCAACCCAGGGACCAAATGCAGGTCAGCAGGTGTCAGTGAGAAAATGAGCAAAAGAAAAGCTGTTCGCTCCACCATTGCCAACCTCAAATGTGCTGGGGATGTTGAAGATCATAAGAATAATGTGAGGGCTTATGACATGGCAGGCAGTGTGCCTGGCACTTTTTGACACCATATCTCATTATTTCTGAGACACTGTCAAAAATGAGGTACAGCATTATTTTGAGCCCCTAAGAAAGAAAAGAGCTACTAAGCTGAAATGGACATGCCAGTGATTGTATGATGCACCTCAATTTCAGAGATATGAAAAGGAAAAAGTCTTAGAATCAATGGAATATGGGATTGTCTTTTCTATATACTTCATTGCCCTTCAGTGTATCTTATGCCTTGTCTCTGAGTTTGGGAGGCAGTGCAGGATTACTTCAGGAGAACTCTCCTATTCTGCAGCCTAATAAGAACAGTTTTTCTTGTCTTTTGGAAAAATTGAGAAGTTCGGGCTAGTTGCTTCTGTATTCTGTCTTTCATTCTTAATAATAGCTGACATTTATCTGCCAGGTACTGTCCTAAAACTTTAATGACTAATTTAATGTCCCAACAACCCAACCAAATAGACACTTACTATCATTATTATCATCCCCATTTTATAGACGAAAAAGCAGAGCCCCTCTGCTCTAAGGGCCCGCTACCAATTTACTGTGCCCCTGGTCAGGGCAGGCATAGCTACTACGTCTCCCACCCCCGCCGCAGAAAAATATAATCCCTCCTCACTCGCTGAGGTGATACAAAGAAAGGAAGCGGCACTGGACAGGCCTTGGAGAGGAGAGAGGTCCGCAGAGCATGAACTCAGGGAGTAAAGGGGGTTGGGAGAAGGTAGGCTTGCTTTTAGACCTAAGATCTATGTACTTACATTGGACCTTAGATGCTCTGGCCCACACCCCACTGAACATAAAGACGGAACTAATGGCCAGGGATTTGGCCAAGGCCACCCAGCCAGGCAGCTGTTGGCTGGCACTAAGCCCCATCTCTTCTGTTTCATCATGAATGGCCACTTTTCTTACTCTTCCATGCCCACATCTCTTTAGTTACCTGCAAAGCAGAGAAGCTGTGCCGGTGCCGGTGGTCCCTTGGTAGTAGTAATATCATTAATAGTAGTTAACATTTACTGGGTGTTTACTCTGTGCATGGACATCAGGGGTTGCAGATTCAGGTACCTGGAATAACAAGGTTACTGAGTGAGGCAAGCCAGGCAGGGACTGTGGCGGCCTGGAGGGTCAAGGTTCTGGCTAACGGGGGACAGCAACTGCTCGGCTCCAGGACAGCCTGGCTAATATTGCCAGTTATTACTGGTTTTTTTTTTTTTTTTTTTTGTTTTGTTTTGTTTTTTTAATGGAACATTTGCAGGGTGTCCCAGTTCTCTCTCTCTCTTTTTAAAGATTTTATTTATTTAGTTTTAGAGAGAGCGGAAAGAGAGGGAGAGAGAAAAGGAGAGAAATATCGATGTGTGGTTGCCTCTCACACTCCCCAACTAGAGACCCAGCCCACAACCCAGGCATGTGCCCTGACTGGGAATCGAACCTGTGACCATTCGGTCCACAGGCTGGCACTCAATCCACTAAGCCACTCTAGTCAGGGTAATTACTGTTTTTTAAGAATTATTATTATTTTTTCCATCACCATTTATCCCCCCATACCTTCTTCTGCCTCCATGCACCCTCCTGCACAGGTATTACTGTTTTAAGGGTAAGCCAGATATTTGTATTTTCATGTAGCATTTCCCAATTTTTTAAAATGAAACTAATTCATAATTCAGAAAAAGTACTCTGTAGGCAAGTTATATCACACCTGTTGACCACTTTGCAAACTCTGCTTGCCATTTTCTCATTTAACTTTGACACCCATCCTGTAAAGGACCCTTTGCCTCTTGTTCTATTGATGGAGCAAGCAAAGCTCTTCAAGAGAGTAAATCACTTACTCAAGGTCATCTAGCCAAGCCACATAGTTGGGGTCTGCATGACTCCCAAGGTTTGATCCTATGATAGGTGGCGTCCTGGATGGGTACGGGGTCTGTGTTCAGACACAGCCAGACTGGCTCTGTGACAGAACATGTCTAGGGACTGTGAACTGTCAGTCACAGAGAACTCGTGTAGTAACGAGGGAACATTCATTCAAGACTGATGTGATATTGCAGACATACAACTCCCCACCTCCTTCTGCCAGAACTCAACAATGGATGCCTCTGTGCCTTTAATAAAATAAAGTCACCACAACCCTGGCTGGGTAGTTCTGTTGGTTAGTGTCGTCCTGATATGCCAAGGTTGCAGGTTTGATCCCTGGTCAGGGCATATGCAAGAAGCAAGTAAACGAATAAGTGGAACGGCAAATTGATGTCTCTATCTCTCTCTAAAATCAGTTTAAAAAATTAAGTCATTGTATGTTTAAGGGAGGTGGTATATGTGAAATAAATAGCTTTGACTTAATTTGTGTCTTTTGTGAAACTTCTTAACAAACATACTGTGCAGGTCCATAGAAATCATTCTGACTATCCCAGTGGACAATGAGCTCCAGGTAACAGAGATGGGTTTCTTTTGCTTCCAGCTGTCTCCCCTGCACTGAGCACAATGTCTGACACACAATAGGTGTTCAATAAAATATTTGGGGAATGAATGAGTGAGGCTCAGAGGAAGTGCATTGACTTGTCAAGGTCATACAGACCAAGGTTTCTGTTTACATTCACCTGATTTAGAAGCTCATGCTATCACTTCACCATCCTGCCTCTTGGAAGGAATCAAGGGAAACATGTCTCCAGGTCAAGGATCATGGGCCCAGGAACTTCTACTTCTTTGGACTCCTGTAGAGTAAGGAGTTGGTGGAAGTGGTGATATGGGTAAGCACCTACTAATTAAGCCATTGTCTACCATAATACCTTTTGGAATCCACACATTATAATCTTGACAGCCCTGAGCCTGGCTCTTAGGGTGTTTGCAGAGGGTGGCAGGTCTGAAGGACAGGCCCCAGGTTTTCTATTGGCTAAGTTTCCATTTCAGTTCTGCTCTGTGACCTTGACCTTTGAGTGTTCCTTTCTGAGCCTCCTTCCTCCTGCACCCTGTGGATAAATAAGCTTCATTAATGGGATTATCAGGTTGAAATGAGATAATCAGTGGAAGTGGCTGCCCAGTAATTATGGATTGTTTGGAAGTCTACCAGCCTGAGGAGAACTGTCGACATTGAGAACAGCCTCATCCAGGTCAGCCAGGCTTAGGGCCAAGGGGCTCCATGTATCAGGCCTTTGGTGCTTTCAAGTGGGTATTAATAGTTACAGAAGGCCCTTATCTCGTCCTTGCTTTCATACTGGGAATTCTGATCTTCACTACCTTTTGCTGATCAGGAGAAGAGGGATCGTGGGAGGGAGTGCACCTGCTTCTACATGGGAGGATGTGTACTTGAATACTTTGGGGAAGGCAGGGCTTTGGAAAATCCCTGGCTTTGGCCTGCCAAGCCTGAATAATAGACTTTTCACCTGCTAGGTAAGCTCATGTCCTTTGGGTCTCAGTTTCTTCATCATAAAATGGGCCAATAATAATGTCTTCCTTCTCCAGCAACAAGTACGGTGCTTGGCACATGACAGGTGATTGATATGTTTGTTGAATGACAATTGGGCATAAGAGGGCTTTATAAAGTCAACATTACTGTTATTGAAATGCTTTGGGAAGATGCGAAGAAAGGAAACTTCATCCGGAATGGGAATGTTGCGGGATTCTCTCACCCTCTGTCAGGTTCTAGCTTCATTTTTTTGAGCAAGACATTATTCTAATAGTGACTTCTCTATCTGGGGAGGAAAGAGGGGGCAGGCTGACCCATAGCTGGGAATCCAGTGTAGGCCAGATTCTATTAAGGCAGGCTTCACAGGTCCTTACCTCTAATGGGCCTCAGTTTTCTCATTTTCATAGCCTGTATAGAGGCTACGTAGTCTCTATGGTCTTTTCTCATGCTGACACAATCTAGGATTTGCAATGAATGATTTCACAAACTGCTTAGGAAACTCCTACTGTTTTCCTAAACTACTTCATAGTTTATAAAACATTTTAAGATCCTTTGTGCTTTTCATCCTGATGGCAAACCTGGAAGGGCCAGGGCAATTTGCCCATCTTATAGATGAGAGCTGTCTTCAAAGGGCTGTAATTTGAGACTGCACCACACATTTTGGTTTAACAGGTGTACCAATTTGTTCTCAAATGTAATCGTGCATAAAAGTTACCTGGGTGGGGGTGGGGGATTGTTTGTACAAATATAGATTCCTGAGCATTTAGAGATTCTAAATTGGCAGGGACTGGGGTGGGCCCAAAGTAAACAAGTGCCCAGGTGATTCTGAAGCTAGGAGCCTAAGGACTACTTTTGGAGAATCAGGGTCTCCTGTTGCTTTCTAGATAGCCTCCAGCACCAGCCTGTTTTCCTTCATAACTCCTCTCAGCATCTGCTCTGAGCTGTGCTCACACCAGTGTTGGGAGGAATCTGGTAGGGGAGGCAGATGGAAAAACAGTGTGTGGTCAGTGCTGGAACAGAGGCAACATCAGGCAGTGGAAGAAGAAACTCTGGAGGGCTCTCTGGAGGAAGTGATGTTTATACTGGGCCTAGGGATTTGACTTTTTTTTTTTTAATTCCTTCCTCCCTCCCTCCCTTCCCAGGGGATTTGAATCTTGTCTTTTAGGGTTTTTTTTTTTTTTCTTCTTTTTTCTTTTCTTTTGTGGGGCATCCCCACCAGATGGCAGGCAAGTTCATAGAAATTATCAAGTCTCACAGCTCTGCCCTCAGTGCTGGCACCGAGGAAAGGACAATATCAGTCAAATCAGCTGATCTGAGCAATGAAAATGGCTGATGGAGAGGTCCCAGGGCCTCTGAATTAGATGCATTTTCATGCTCGGTGTCTTCACCTTCTCCCTTTGTGAGAAAACTAACATGGAGTTAGTTTAATGGTGTAAATTCCTCATTATATTGTGAACAGTTGTTACCTCTATGATTCCCCTCCTCCCTTTTTCGCTAGACTAAGCTCCTCAAGGTCTGAACTGAGAATAGGGCACAGAGCAGGCTCTCAAAACTTTTGTTGAATGAATGAGTGAATGAATGGGTTCAATCAGCTGTGCATTGGCTATTGAAGATAAAAGGGGGATTGCAGGAAAACCCCAAGCTGTATTGGGACAGACATCCTCCCCATTTCCTGACAGCCACCTTCTGCTTGGGCTCTGGGTGAGAGGGATAGGGTGGGCGCAGGATTTTAAAGTAAATGGCACTCGTGGGCCAAGGGTGGGATACGTGTTTGAGACTTAGGAGGTGGACCTGAGAACCGAGACAAGAGGAGGGGCGGTTTTCAGAGATCTGGGCTGAGAGCATTGGGGCTACAGGTGTATGTGGAGGTGTAAGCGGGTTTGTAGACGCTGAGATGTACACACTGGACATCCAGTCCTTAAGGCCTCCATCTAGAGGGATCGACAGTGTGAGAGGTGTGGAAACGCAAGCGGGCCACCACGCCCCGGCTGGGGGCGCCCCTGGCCGGGATTGCGGACGCGCCTGGCACCGCCCTGACAAAGCTTGCGCGCGCCCCGTTCCGCGATTGGCCGTGCCTCCTCGCACCGCCGCCCCGTTCCGCCCTCCGCCGCCGGTCCGGCGCACTACAGCCAATGGGTGCCATCGCCGTCGCCTCCGTCACTCCCTGGGCAGCCAATGGTGGCAGCTCTCGGCGGCTCGTGGCTCTTTCGCGGCAAAAAGGATTTGGCGCGCAAAAGTGGCCGGGACTTTGCAGGCAGCGGCGGCCGGGGGCGGAGCGGGATCCAGAGTGGGATCGAGCCCTTGCCGCGGCCTGCCGCCATGGGCCCGCGCCGCCGCCGCCGCCTACCGCGCGGGCCGTGAGCGCCATGGCCGTGGCCCCCGCGGGCGGCCCATGCGCGCCGGCGCTGGAGGCCCTGCTCGGGGCCGGCGCGCTGCGGCTGCTTGACTCCTCGCAGATCGTCATCATCTCCACGGCGCAGGAGGCCAGCGCCCCGCCGGCTCCCGCCGGCCCCTCAGTGCCTGCCGCGGGCCCCCGCGACCCTGACCTGCTGCTCTTCGCCACGCCGCAGGCACCCCGGCCCACACCCAGCGCGCCGCGCCCCGCTCTCGGCCGCCCGCCGGTACGGACACCAGGGACACTGGGCCGAGTGTGCTGCCGGGACCCCCCGCGCGGACCCCGGCGGGGTGCGGTTTTGGGTCCGGAGGCAGCGGCGGGGGGGAGGGGTGGGCTGAGGCGCCGGGACTGGGTTGGGCCTCCGGGCCCCGCCCTGAGGCTCGGGGTGACCTCGGGCCAGTCCCTGTTTGCTCCCCTGTGCTGTGGGCCTCAGCTTCCTCACCGGAGCCGGTCAGACTCAGTAATAATAATGGCCCACGTGTATTCAACTGGCGCTGCCTGCATGCCAGGCCTCTGGCCGACTTTAAGCCAGCTAAAACTCACAGCCAGGGCTGTGAGCTCGTTGTTGTCACTGTGCCCATCTAAACTGAGGCCCGGACAGGGGAAGTGACTTGCCCTGGGTCACACGGCTGCAAGTGGTGGGACTGGGATTTGAACAGGACTGCTGGCCCCAGACCAGAGCTTGTGGCCGGGTAGTGGGCATGGCTGCTTGGGGAGGAGAAGGGGAGCATCTCGGGGCCAGACTGTTGAAGAGCCATTGAGGAAGTCCTCCTTCATGCCTTGATGCTAGACTGCCAGGTGCAGGCCTGGGCCTCTGGGGCTCTGGGGACAGGCCTGGCTGGGAGGCCTTCTCTGCAGGGCGGGGTGGCTGGGCCAGCTGCTGATTCCCCTCCTTCTGCCTGTCCCTCCATCTGCTACCCTCCACCCTCCCAGGCTCTGGTTGCCATGGAACCTCATTAATCAGGCAAGCAGACCCCTGGGCCCCTTGGAAGTCCGGAGTGGGCTGGGCCTCTGGGAGCTGCAGAGGAAGGAAGCTCTCAGTGTCAGGAGAGAGTAAACATCCCAAGGAGATGTCTTGATAAAATGCTCCCTGAGTAACAAGAGGCTCAAAATCAGTTCAGATTGGGGGGCCAAGAAGAGATGGCTGAATTACATGAGAAGAAGGGAGTGGAGGCCTGGAGCTTGGACCTGTGGGCTGCAGGACAGGGTGTGGAGACCAGTTTGACTGGCACAGCCTGTGGGTGAAGGTGGGGCACAGACTGGCAGGCAGGGACTACTTGCCAGGAAGAATAGGGTCTTAGCAGGGTGCTTGGAGCAAGTGGGAGGGATGAGGCAGGGCCCAGGGCAAGGAGGTAGAAGCTGCTCAACTGCTGGTGGAGGCCTAGGTGGCAGCTGGTCCCTGAGGCATCCCCTGACCCCCTTGGCCCTGTGCCCAGTGCTGCCTTCCTTTCCGGAATCACTGAGATGCTAATAATAATAGTAGCACCATTGTTTTGAGACATTTTTTGTTTGTCAGGCTCTGTGCCAAGCACTCTACCCAATTAATTTGTTTCATCCTCTCAACAACTTTCCCCTTTTACAGATGGGGAAGCTGAGGCTGAGAGATGTTAGAACCTTCCCTAGTCATTCAGCTAGTGAGTGGTGGAACCAGTCCAAATTTCCTGAGTGGTTACGTCAACCATTGGGTGCCTTGCCTCCTGGAGATCTTAAGGAAGCCCAGGAGCCCGTCCTCCTAATGAGTGACGGTTGGGGGGCAGGTGTATCAGGAGTGGGTCCTCTGGCTTGTGTCCTATATACCCCAGTGGTCTGTGCCAGCTGAAACCAGCTTGGGGCCTAGAAAATAACTTCCCCCATTTAGCTGACTTGACAAGTATTCATCAGGCTCAGGGCTATGGGTCCTGCCCTCAGGGAACTGAATTCCAGGCGCAGGGACTGGGCCAGCGAAACATGCCCTCCAGTCCATTCCTAGTGGTGCCCAAGGCAGCCTCAGTGGGCCTAAGCATTCCACTCATTCAGCAGTAGTTGAGTTAGGGAGGCCTCTGCCCTCACAGTAGGGACAGTAGGCATTTTCTGGTGGTGGGCAGGAGTCGGGGCTGGCAGTTGGGGGCTTTTGCCCACCAACACTCCACAACTCATATTTGTGGGTAGCCACTGGTCATATGAGCTGTGGCTTCCCCTGATCCACGGCATTGGTGTTTTTTGGGGGGCAGTTCTTGAAACAAGCTACAGGCTCAGCTTCTGCATCAGTGAGCATTCCTTGGGTACCTCCTGCATACAAGGCTCTGCAATTCAGCCTTTTCTCCTGGCCCTTCCTGTCTACCTCAAGCTGGTGCCATGGCTTTAAAAAACAATATAATACGCATTAACTATAGAAAAAGACTTAAGAGACTAAAAAGTTGAAGGGGGCAGGATCCCAGCTCCATCCATTTTTCCTTCTGTTATCTTAAGCCTATATTTATTTTTAGGTGGTTATAACAGTTTTTCTAAAATTTTAAAAATTATAGTTTTCCTTCATTTCTATGATCAAACAGTACACTATCCACACTTTACAGGTAAGGTAACAATCCTCCATGACCCTCCCTCCATACATAGGTTACCCCTGAAATGCATTCTATAATACTAGAAACTGAACCAGAGAAAAAAGGTCTCATGAGTTTTTTTTTTTTTTTTAATCCAAAAAGGGATTATATACAGGCATATGCCCCAAAGCAGTGTTTTTCTTGTCAGTGCCTGAGAGGATTCTGTGTTGACCTGCCTCGGTCGTTCACAGTTGTGGCATTCCAGGGTCTGGGGGAGCCACGGTTTCTGTAGCCTCCCAGGGACGGGTACTTGAGCCTTCCAGGTTTTTTCGCCAGCATTCTGTGCCTTTCGGGGCCCCTGCGCCAGGATCCCTAGAGAGCATTGGCAGAAATGGGCATCCATCTGCTTGAACCCTTGTTGTGTGGCATTGACCGGCCTTCAGGGTGGGCAACGGGTGCACTTATCAGGAGCCTGCTAGGGTTCAGGTCGTAGGGGAAAGGGTAGAGAGGGGGAACATTCTGGTTGGCTTTTAGGGGCCTGGCTTCTGGGCTTGATTCTAAGGGGGCAGAACCTGTGGTGGATATTAATGTGGGCTCTGCCAGCCCATAAGGTTCAAATCCTGCCTCGCACTATCTTGTGTGGCCTCTCTGAGGTGCAGGCTCCTCACAAAGTGGAGGTCTTGATAGCAGCTGCCGCAAGGTCTGGTGGGAGGGTGTGATAGTGAATGCAGGGGAAGCAGTTACTGGGTTGGCCAAAAAGTCCGTTATGATCTTTTTCGTAAAGTAAGACACATTTTTCATTTTCACGAATAACTTTCTTGATTTGGATATTTTGAGTATGTTAACTCTCTCCCGTGTGGTATAATGTTAATTGTTCTCAATTAATGTCTCAATTTGATTGTTAGCAACTTCAACTGGTGTGCCCGGCCATGGAGCATCGTCCAGCGAGAACTCTCCAGCGTGAAACTTTGCACACCACTTTTGACACACTTGATCAGTCGCAGCACCTTCTCCATGCACTGCACACATCTTTTTCTTTTGTCTTTTTTTTGCATTCAGTTGTGTTTTTACCTTTCTTGAAATAATGAAGCATAATATGCTGAAAATGTTGCATATTTTCTTCCATCTTCGATACTAAAATGGCTACACAAAAAAAACCACCAATTTTGATAAGGTTTTTTTAATGCGCTACAATCTGACAAAATTGTTTTGCATGAGGTTAAAAACAAGTAAGTGCTACTAGAGCTAGTACAGAAAAAACCAAACGAACTTTTTGATCAACCCAATACTCAGCGGTGTTCAGTGCATAGGAAGCACCTGGCATGTGTTACCTCTTCTACCCCTGGGCCACCTGAGGGGACCCATGGATGTGTATGTGACAGGGAGTACCTGGGTCTGTCAGCAAGTGGGGAGATTGTTCAGTAAACATTTACTGATGCCCAGGCCCTGGGTACAGAGATTGTTTAGACCCAATGCCTACCTCTGAGGGGCTCCCTGGCTTCTTGGTAAGACAAACACATCTGCAGAAATTTGTAGCGAGAGGCAATATGGGAAAAGGTTGGATTCGAGGCAGGGGAGGCAGTCCCTATTGCGGGGCCAGACAGACTCAATGAGGTGCCTGCCCACCGGAGTGAAAGAAGTAGGTGTGAATGGTAGGAAGGAGGGAGTCAGGTGATCCGGGAGGGAACCAGCATGGGCGAAGGCTCGTGAAGAAACAGATTGATGAAGAGACATGTCTCAGCAGAGGTTCGTGTGAAGTGAGGATACTAAGGCAGAGGGACAGATGGAGGTGGGAAACCTGTGGGAAGATGCCTGAAAGGTCCACATGGGAGGTAGTAGTGGCTCTGGCAATGCGATTTCTTGGCAAGTAGATGTAACGAGGTCAGCGGCAGGGCTACTACATGAGGTTCTAGCTTGGGAAACCCTGTGGAGTGGGGAGAGGAGGTATGTCAGGCTTTGGATGTGTTTGAGACGCCTGTGAGACTTACACGGTGATCTCCATCCTTGCGTGTGCGTAACTAAATCAGGGACACCTGGCTCTGCCACTTCCTGGCTGTATGACCTTGGGCCTCAGTTGCTTGTTCTGTAAAATGGCACCAAAAACTACTTTCAGGGATCATTTGTATAGTTCATAAAATGGGCCATTATTGTGCTGCTAGTCCATAAAGTGGAACGAACTACCCCGTGCAGAGCGCATGGTGAGCGCTAGCTGCTGCCATGTTCTCTGAAACCAGAGAGCGGGTGACTTGCCCAAGGGTCCTGTATCTGAATGGCTTAAAACAGACATCAGATAGTTTCTGTGGGTCAGGAATTCAGGGTAGAGTTAGCTGGGTGCCTCTTGCTCAGGCTGTCTACTGAGGTTGCAGCTAAAGTGCTGGACTTGGCTACTGTCAGCAGGAGGCAGGACTGGGGTTGGAGGCTTTGTTTCTAAGCTCACCCATGTTGTTTGGGAAGAGGCCTCAGTTCCTTGCCACTTGGTCCTGTCCTTAGGGTTGTTCGGGGACCTGCCTGAAATGGCAGCTGGCTCCCCACAGAGTGAGTGATCCAAAATAGCAAGGAGGAAGCTCCAGTGGGTCTCTGATCCAGTCTCAGAAGAGACAGTGTGTCACTTCTGTCGTGCTCAGTGCATTAGAAGCAAGTTGCCAGATCTGGCCCATATTTAAGGGGGAGGCTCCATCTTTTGAAAGGAAAAGTATCAGAAAATTTACAGACATATTTTAAAACCACGACAAGCCCCCGGGTAGGTAGTAGTAGAACTATGACTTAGATGTGTCTTCTGCCTTCCAGTTGAGTGGTCCATCCTGTGTGATAGGGTTGTGTCCCCTAAGATCTCCCCTCACACACATAGGCCTAGAAGGGAAACTGAGGCAGGGTGGCCCAGGAGCCTCAGCTAGGTCTCTTGTGACCTCACTCTTGGTTGCTGGGTATCCTCCCATTGTTTTTACCACAGGTGAAGCGGAGGCTGGACCTGGAAACTGACCATCAGTACCTGGCGGAGAGCAGCGGGCCAACCCGGGGGAGAGGCCGCCATCCAGGGAAAGGTACCCGCAGAGCTCAGGCTAGAGCAGGCCCCCTGACTGGGCCTGGGTTGGGGGTTTGGACAGACAAACATGCTTCCAAACTAAGCTCTGGTCTGTCAGGCCTGGCCCTGAGCCAGGCCTTTGAGGGCCCCAAAGGGCAGCTGGAGTGGCTGCCTGGCATGGCTTCCCCAGGCCCCAGTGGTGGGGAGTTCCCCGGCCGGAAGAGGAATGCTGTGGTTGGCAGGCAGCAGCCACAGGGCCTCCCTGCATGGCCTCACCAAGGGAAGGAGCCATCTGCCCACCCCACCCCCATCCTCCTGCTCTGCATTGCCAGGGAGGCTAGCCTAACTGGAGGTGGGGGTGGTGCTGAGGGACCCTGCCCTCCCCGTCCCCTCCCCAGGTGTGAAATCTCCAGGGGAGAAGTCACGCTACGAGACATCTCTGAATCTGACCACCAAACGCTTCCTGGAGCTGCTGAGCCACTCGGCTGATGGCGTTGTTGACCTGAACTGGGCAGCTGAGGTGCTGAAGGTGCAGAAACGGCGCATCTATGACATCACCAATGTCCTTGAGGGCATCCACCTCATTACCAAGAAGTCTAAGAACCATATCCAATGGCTGTAGGTACCCCCACCAAACAGGAGGGTGGGCAGAGGCCTGGGCTGGGTCAACCTGGAGGAGCTGACAGCAAGACCCTCGTCTTGTCTGTGGGGGAACCGAGGCTTAGAGAGGGAGGTGTCTTTCCTGAGGTGACAGATGCCCGAAAGTACACAAACCTTGTATATCCAGCTCAGGCAGCTTTGCCTATTTCTTCACCTGGGTATTGCATATTTCCCACCTTCCAGATCAGGACAAAGAGCGTTTTCTGTAGATGTTTTATTCTTGTTAATTCTTGTTTTATTTTTTTCCTTCTCACCTCTTTCCTTGATCTTCCTATATTCCTCTCCTTGACACATCTACCTTTTCTTTTTCAATTACAGTTTGCATCCAAAATTATTTTGTATTAGTTTCAGTTATACAGCATAGTGGTTAGATTGATTAGACATTCATACTTTATAGTGATCCCCCCCGATATTTCCAGTACCCAACTGGCACCATACATAGTGATTACAATATTATTAACTATATTCCTTACGCTGTACTTTACATCCCTGTTACTGTTTTGTTACAACTGATTTGTACTTCTCAATTCCTTTACCTTTTCCTCCCAGTTCCCCAATCCCCTTCCCCTCTGGCAACCATCAGCCTGTCCTCTGTATCTGTGAGTCTGTTTCTGTTTTGTTTATATTAGATTCCGCACAGTATACATGAAATCTTATGGTACTTGTCTTTCTCTTACTGACTTATTTCACTTAGCATACTACCCTCTAAGTCCATCCATGCTGTCGCAAATGGTAAGATTTCATTCTTTTTTTGTGGCTGAATAATTATTCCATTTCATATGTGTGCACCACAGCTTTTTTATCCACTTATCTACTGATGGACACTTGGGCTGCTTCCATATCTTGGCGATTGTAAATAATGCTGCAGTTAACATAGGGGTGCGTATTTTTTTTCAAATTAGTGTTTTTGGATTTCTTTGGGTAAATACCCAGAAGTGGAGTCACTGGGTTATATACCTTTTCAGTGTTTGCTAGATCATTCCATACTGCAAATTTCTTCTTTCTTTTTACTGGACAGCAGCTTAGAAGTACTTTGGTGTCTGTACAGCTAATGCATTGTCATCCTTTAATACACCCGTGTAATATTTCATGGCGTGTCTGTGCCATCACTTATCCAGCTTCATCTAAGGGACAGGCAGATGTTTACAGAAATTCAGGCCTGATTTTTAAGCCCATGCCAGTCAGTCTGGGTGCAGAAGATCAGGGTTCCTGGGCAGAGGGCCCAGGAGCTGTTAACCCTCCCTATATGTCCCCACAGAGGCAGCCACGCAACGGTAGGGGTAGGTGGGCGGCTTGAAGGACTGACCCAGGACCTCCAGCAACTGCAGGAGAGTGAGCGGCAGCTGGACCACCTGATCCACGTTTGTACCACTCAACTTCGGCTGCTCTCCGAGGATGCCGACAGCCAACGATATCCTTGGCTTACGGTGGAGGGCAGGCCTGGCGGGCTGGGCCCTCCGCACGTGAGACTAGAGAGGCTGCCCTGGGCCTGGGTTCAGGAGGGGGCTCTGGCTTTACGTGCAAGTCCTGGCTCAGCATGTACTCACTGACATTGAACAAGTTACATAATCTCTCTGAGTCTCAGCTTTATTTGTAAAAGGAGGGGGGAAAAACAATTCCAAAATTGCTAAATTAAAACAAGAAAAGATAGTACCAACAATAACAAACATTTAGTACAGAGATTCAGTACGTGCTTATAGCTTCAGAGTTAGATACAAGTTTTTTGGTTTTTTTTTTTTTTTTTTTTTTAAGATTTTATTTATTTATTCTTAGAGAGATGGGAAAGAGAGGGAGTGAAACATCAATGTATGGTTGCCTCCAGCATATCCCATACTGGGGACATGGCCTGCAACCCAGGCATGTGCTCTCACTGGGAATCAAACCGGTGATGCTTTGGTTGAGATACAAGGTTCTATCAAAAATAGAAACTTTGTTTTAAAATAAGCTTTATTTTTCTTTTAAGTGAATACTCAAATTAATGTTTTTAATGTTTCTTAAAGATTTTACTTATTTAGCCCGGCTGGTGTAGCTCAGTGGATTGAGCGCGGGCTGGGAACCAGAGGGTCCCGGTTCGATTCCCAGTTGGGGCACATGCCTGGGTTGCGGGCCAGGTCCCCAATGAGGGCCATGTGAGAGGCAACCATACATTGCTCTTTCTCCCTCCCTTCTCCTCTCTCTGAAAATAAATAAAATTAAAAAATCTTTAAAAAAAAAAAAAGATTTTACTTATTTATTTGTAAGAGGGGAGAGAGGAAGAGAAATGTCAGTGTGTGAGAGACACATTGTCTCGTCACTTCCCACATACCCGCATCCAGGGACCTGGCCCACAGTCAACACGTGTGTCCTGACTGGGAATTGAACCAGCGACCTTCTGGTTCACAGGCCAATGCTCAATCCACTGAGTCACGACAGGCAGGGCTGTTTATAAATTTTGGACAACTACTAATTGACACCAAGATAAATTCAGAATAAATTTCTCATCACCAGGTCTTATTGTAGGCAGCCATCATTACCTTGAGATCAGATGGTTAAAATAGACTCATTGTACAGATGTGGAAATTGAGGTTCAGGGGCATGAGATTGGCATGAGCACCAACTATGTGCCAGGTGAAGGATGGAGAGGACAGGAGTAACTAAGCAAGTCTGGACTCTGCCTTAGCTAAGTGGGTGGCTTCCTAGAGATCAAAGGTCATATGGCTCTTGACTCCACCAACCCTGGCCTATGTGACTTGCCAGGACCTTCGTAGCATTGCAGACCCTGCAGAGCAGATGGTTATGGTAATCAAGGCCCCTCCCGAGACCCAGCTTCAAGCCCTGGACTCCTCAGAGGTGAGGCGTGGGACCCTTGGCCCAACCAAGATAGGTGGGGAGAGGGGGATGATGGTTAGCAGAGCCTCAGTTTATCCTGCTTGCTGCCTCCACCCAGAACTTTCAGATCGCCCTTAAGAGCAAACAGGGCCCCATCGATGTTTTCCTGTGCCCTGAGGAGAGTGCTGGCGGGATCAGCCCTGGGAAGACCCCATCCCAGGGGGCAGCTTCTGGGGAGGAGGACAGGACAGCTGATCCTACCACCACAGTGCCACCATCATCATCTCCCCCCTCAACCCCTGACACGGATCCCAGCCAGTCCCTGCTCAGCCTGGAGCAAGGTAGGTGAAGGGTGAGTGGGTAAAAGGTGGGTGGTTGGCATAATAGTCCCTGTGCCCTCCCTTCTGGGGCATCCCCGGCCTGTGATGCTCCCCCATCTCCCCAGAACCTCTGCTTTCCCGGACGGGCGGCCTACGGGCCCCCATGGACGAGGACCACCTGTCCCCGCTGGTGGCGGCCGACTCTCTCCTGGAGCATGTGCGGGAGGACTTCTCCAACCTCCTCCCTGAGGAGTTCATCAGCCTGTCTCCCCCCCACGGGGCCCTCGACTACCACTTTGGCCTTGAGGAGGGCGAGGGCATCAGAGACCTCTTTGACTGTGACTTTGGGGACATCACTCCCCTGGATTTCTGATGGGGCTTACAGAGACCGGGGCCTCCTGAGGTGCCCACCCTGTTTCTGCAGTCCTGGAGCCCCCTGCCCCTGGCCGTCCTCCTAGCCTGATTGAAAATGTTTAACTTATACCCCTTTCCCCTATCTCCAGAAGCCTCTAGCTCTGGGGTCTGGCTACTGCTAAGAGGCGGAACAAGCCAGGAAGGGAAGGATTCTGTTTGTGGTGTGTATGTGCATGCACCCAGCACCCAACATGTGTATACACAGGGTGAGTGGTGTGTAAGCATGTGTGTGTGCATGAACCGGGGAATGAAGGTGAACACATCTGTGCGTGCACTGAAAACACGCCCTAGTGTGTCCACATGTGTGTGCATGAGTCCATGTGTGCGTGTGGTGGGGGCTCTAACTGCACTTTTGGTCTCCTTGCTCCAGGGGCCCCACAAGGCCCAGGGTGGCCACCTGCACCCAGAATCCTGCATGCTGCCCAGGCCAGCTGGTGAGGCCTCGGCTTGCTGTTTGCAGGACAGTGAGAGCACTTCTGTTGTCTTAAAGGTTTTTCTGATCGAAGCTTTAATGGAGCGTTATTTATTTATCAAGGCCTCTTTGGCAAGCCTGGGGCACCAGCAAAGGGTAGGAGGGATGTGGGGCTGGTGTCCTAATTTTCTATACCCCTGAGTGAGCAGGGGTCTCTGAATGGTTCTTTGTCCCACTCTGAAGGAGCTGAGGCCTGAGCGGTTTTATTTATTGGGAAAGTGAGGGAGGGAGACAGACTGACTGACTGACAGCCATGGGTGGATCAAGGGGGTGGTCCCTCCCCAGGGGATCACTGCAGGGCTCCAGCTGCCCACCTGGATGGATATGAGATGGGAGAGGTGAGTGGGGGACCTTCACTGACAGGGTGGGCAGGAGGGGTGGGTGAAGGACCTCCCCCACAAGCCCAGCCCACAGGGACCCCTCCTGTGGCATTTGAAGTGCCCCCTCTACTCCTTGCTCTGCCCCACCCTCCAATCTGCACTTTGATTTGCCTTCCTAACAGTTCTGTTCCCTCCTGCTTTGGTTTTAATAAATGTTTTGATGGTGTTTTGTCTGGGTTTTGGGACTGTATTGGGAACAAATCTAGGGGTGGAAAAGGTCAAGACTGGGAAAAATGCCCATTCTCTCCTCCCCTTCTCCCTGTCTGCTTAGTTTTCTATATTTTGAGTCTCACAGCCCCAAGAAAGAAGGTAGGCTTCAACATTTTTGTCCTAATTTAAAAACTGATCTAGGACTGTACTTTCAGGGATCATTTCATTGGTTCGTAACTAGAGAAGTTTCTCTGAACGTGTGGAGCACTCAAAACCATGAGGAGAAGGCGTAGTGTAAAAAAATAATAATAATAAAATTTAAAAAATAAAATAAAAACTGATCTAATAAAGTAGTACGGGAACTCACCTTTCCCCAGCCCCAAACAGGTTACTCCACAACGTTCCTTCTAGATGTTTCTGGGCATTTGTAAACATGCAGCAAATAATTACCACTGGCCAGTTGTGTCAGTATCTTTCAGATTCCTCCCGTCTTGGGGCTTTCAGGGTCTGGAGGAGACTCAAATAAAATCAGGGAGGGCTTCCTGAAAGAGATAGTGCTTGAGCTGTAGATGGTTAACTGAGGAGGAAAACACAAATGGAGCAGAGGGCAGAGTGGGCAAAGGCCCTGGGCCAGGAGGGAACAAGGCACAGAACCTGAGGTGCAGGCCAGAGGGGAGAGAAGTTCAGGCGGGCTTTATTCAGGAAACAAGGACTCCCTGATGAGCCTGGGGATAATGTTTTGCTTTATATGTTAGAAGTTCCCACTGGCCGCTGTGTGAAGGACGTGTGGAGGCAGGGGCCAGAATGGCAGAAATGAGTAGACTGGGAAGTCGTGCACACAGACCTGTTTAACAAACCCTCAGGTGGGGTTTGAGCCAGGCCTAGTTCTTAAGCCCTTCTATTACCCCCATTTTGCAAAGAGGATACAGATACTCCGAGGTGGTCACTTGTTTAACCCATCAGGTGTCAGTATTGCCCTGCAGTTCGTTGGCCCTACAGTGGTGTGGGATCTAGCCTTGGTGGGCCTGTACAACCCCTTGCATTCTGTTCCTGGCTGTGTAGTGTTCCTAGGCTGAGTCATTTTCTTGGCCAGTCCCCAGAGGGAAAGTTTCCTTGCGTCTTCCCTAGCAGTGACCACCCCTCCGGAATCCTCTGGTGACAGAACCTTGAAGGGGAACAGTGTTAGGCGTCTCCATTGCGCATCTCTATCTAACCAGTTCGCTCCCCTTTGCCAGACTGGGAAACGGGCCCTGCCAGGGCTTGCGGAGGGCTTCGGGGTGGATTGAGAGCAGCCTCCGCTGCTGCTGGCAGGGGCGGAGCTTTGGGGGCGGGGCCTAGGGGTCTGCGCCGGCGCCGATAGGCGGGAGCCCCTCCCAACTTCCCCAGTCCGGTGTCTACATCGCGGAGCCTCAGCCCAGCTGGACCCTAGCAGTGGTGGCGCCATGGCGTGCGCAGGGCTGCTCACCGTGTGCCTGATCCAGCAGCCCGCGCCTCAGCCCCCGCGGCTCCCCACGCCAGCCGCTGGTTCTGCTGGACACGCGCTGTTCCAGGATGTGAGTGCGGAGCGGGCAGGGGGCGTTGGCTCTCCGGCCCCGGGGGTTCACGGTGTCTGGCGGGCTCTCTCCAGGTCTTACCTCTTCCTGTCTCGCCGATTTCTGTCTCTCATCGTCTCTGCTGGCCTGTCTCTCGCTGCCTTTTCCTGTCTCTCAGTGTCACTCCCTCCAGGTCTCTTTGGGGCCCTGTCTCTCTCACTGTTTCTCTGACTCTGCTGTCTCTGTGTTCTCACTTCTTTATCCCGTTGCCTCTGTGTCTCGTTCTGTCCCTTATTCTTTCTCACCTCCTTATCTGGTGCAGTGTCTGTGCCCCTGCCCCCCGAATCCACCTCATCTGTGTTTCTGGAGGGGTGGAGGTTACCAATGCTTGACCACCGGAGCAGTTGCAATGCTCCTCCGGCAGCCCCTGGCTGCGCTGATCCAGCCAAGGGGCCTGGAAGAGTAAGACCCAGTGCCGACCGTAGAGTCCCTTAAACCTGACCCAGGGGCCGTGGGGTCCCACAGTTGGTCAAGGCTGCCCACAGTCATCCTCTGTGGTCTGCACTTGTAGTGGCTGGTGGCCTACAGCCTCCGTGGGCACTAGCATGGAGCAGCCTGGCCTGGCTCACTGTCCTGAGCCCCTTTCCCAACTTCCGCCCCAGTGCGCAGTCCTGACTTGGCCCCCTCATACTCCCACTCCTAGAAGTTCCTGCCTGTGGGAAAGGCTGTACTCCTGTCCCCTCCCTACTACCCCTCAGTGACTCAGCACCTTGACCACAGTCCTGGCTAGAAAGGGACCTGACCCTCCCGTTTTCCAGATGGAAAAACTGCCCCTGGTGTCCTCATTCCCAGCTTAGCACCCCGAGTATCTCTATCTGCCCCAGCCAGGCCACATTGGGCTGCTCTCTGAACTCAAGCCAGTGGCGGACCTTCTCCGAGTCAGGCTTCTGGTTAGTAGTAGTTAGATTCATCCCTGAGCCTCACCTACACTGAGAAAACAGCCAGAGGGGAGTGGCATTTAGCACCTGGAGCTGATTGGGGCTCTCTGTCCAGGCTTTGGCCTGCCCATCCTTGCCTGGCTGTTGGTCTCCTTTGCTGGGCAGCTTTGGGTGACTGGTCCCTGGGAGAGGCAGGACCATGTCTTGACTCTGTTTACCTGCCTCTGTTGCTCTTTACCTCTGCTCCTCCTTAAATACAGTTCATCCACCCTTGCCTACCACCACCCTCACTGCCCCCTGCATGCACAGAAGTACACACACACACACACACACACGAGTCAGCCTCAGGGCAAGCCCCCTTCCTGGAAGGATTAGCTCCAGCCTGCTCTCCCACGTCCTAGGCCGAAAACGGAGGCACCTGCAAAGGAAGGACAAGCACACAAGGATGGGCAGAGTTTGAGATGGACCGTGGCCACACTGCAGAGTTGAGGGTTCAGGTCTGGGAGAGTTGCCCAGGATTCTTAAGCCACATCTTGGCCCATGTCCCTACCTTCCTCAAGCTGGGACTGTGCCAAGGGCCGATGCATCAGACAGAAATCAGGAGAAACTCAGTGTGGGAGCAGGGAGCTGGCCTAGAGTACCCCCCATGAGGCCAGGCCCCGCAGGAGAAGTGAGCAAGCAGTTGGACCTGCTGTGTGCTCTTTCTCTGCCCCCCTCATCGGAAAGCTCCTGCAGGGCTGAGCTGGGCAGGAGGAAAAGCTAGACACAGGACAGGTTAGCCAGCTGGAGCCCTGTTAAGTTAGGTGGGGGGCCTCTTACCTCTCAGACCCCACTCAGCTCCCATCCGTGTCCCTTCATCTTTTAGGTTTTTCGAAGAGCAGACAAGAATGGTGAGTGTGGCTTCCCCTGAGTCCCATGGTGGGGCGGGGACAGGGGAGGTTGGGGACATCATGGAAGCTGGGTGAGGGTTTGGGGGGTAGTCTAGAATGGGGAAACATCTTGGGAGATTCAAATCAAGATAATCAACCAAGGCATCCTTCCCAGAGGAAGTGCTGTTTTGAGCCAGATTTGGTGGGATGGAGTGGAGGGAATGTGGTTTAACCCGAGGCTGCAAGTAGAGGCTTGCTGTCATGCGTTGCCCTGCACAGTGGTGGGTGCCTCCCTGTATATGACATCGTGTTCTTCACTCCGTTTCACAGACGAAGGAGTAGGGGCCAAGAGAGGTGAAGCTGGTTGCCTGAGGTAGCACAGCCTTTACGTGGTGGACCTTGAACCCAGGTCTGCGTGATTCTTGGTCCCAGGCTTCCTGTGTGAGAGGCTGGGAAGTGTGGGCTAATAGAGATGAGGCCCTGTGGGGGATCTTACTCTTAGATCTTAGGAGGGTTCAGTAAGTCTGCATAGGACCAACCATCTGGACCCACGGAGGGCCTAGGCATGAGAAAGCTGGCTCCAGGGAGTCAGCTCCCTCTGCCCTGGGTCCTGGGCAGTCTCAGACCCTGGTCTGGGAAAACCCTGCAAGTCAGGCACCCTGTATGTAAGCAGGTTAGCATCTAACCCTAATCCCGATTGGCCAGGTGAGTGTCTCAGCTGAGGCCTTCTATCCAGGGTCTTCAGATAGCCTCTTTGAGATAGGATTGTGTCCCTACCTTTTGGCTTTTCTCCTTGTGTCTCTTCAAATTGGTGGAGACCATTGTCCCAGCCCATTGACCAAGATGCATAGTCTCATTTGGATCTGAGCTTTCTGTCTGATCCCCCTGCTTAGAGACCTTACAGCCCAGACACCCCGCGTCCTTAGCCACCCCACTTAAGTGCTCCCAGCCTCTGCTACAGGCCCCATGACAAGGAGGTCATTCCTTCTGGGGCCAGCATGCTGCTGCTTCTCTTTCTTTTTTTCATGATTTTTTAGAGAGGGGAAGGGAGGGAGAAGGAGAGGGAGAGAAACATCTATTTGTTGCTTCTCACACGGGTCCCAACCAGGGACCAAACCCGCAACCCAGGCATGTGCCCTGACTGGGAATCGAACTGGCGACCTTTCGCTTTGCAGGATGAACGCCCAACCAACTGAGCCACACTGGTCAGAGCAGCCTGCTGCTTCTTACAGAGGCCCCAACCCTTAGGAAGGTCTCATCTGCCTCCCTGTGGCTCTTAGGAAAGGCCCTGTGTCCACAGCACAAAGGTTCCCTCTGCCTTGGGGCCAGGCTGGCCAGTGCGTGGGGCAGAGTCTTAGCCCCCGAGTTCTCCAAGAGATGTCCAGACCTTGCCATGATCTGGCTGTGTCTCGGGCTGCTGTTCATTTGTTTCCTCATGTGGCAGATATTTATTTTGTCCCTACCCAATTCCATGTGTGTAATACCCTGTCCCTTGGGCACAGGTAAAGTGGTCCCTGTAGCCTTAACTGGGCATCTCTGGGGGCCCCAGCCCTTTTGCCCCCAACAGCCAGCTCCCCCACCAAGCTCAGAATCCTATTCTACCTGGCTGGGTGGGTGTGGAAGGATGCTATGAAGCCTTTGGGGGACCTGGACCTGGTGGCAGGCGTATAGCCAGAGGTCAGCGATATTGACTCTGCTTCCTGCCCACCCATCAGATGATGGTAAGCTCTCATTTGAGGAATTCCAGAATTACTTTGCCGATGGGGTCCTCAGCCCTGGGGAGCTGCGAGAGCTGTTCAGCGGCATTGACGGGCATTCCACCGAGTGAGTACAAGAGGGAGAAGGAAGAGCCATGGAAAGATGTAAGGCCTGGTTGTCTGCACCCCACTGGGTCCCCTGCTGCTTTGGTTCCTTATGGAGGACAGGAGGAGGGGGGAGGCAGGGAGAGGGGTGCCAGGGCCTAGTGCCAAGTTTTTCCTGCCCACTCAACACCTCCCTGGCTCCAGCCTTGCCCATCACATTGCTTCCAACTGGGACCCGAAAATAGCCAGGCCTGAGTCACCACCCATGGTTCAGCCCACACGCGCCCCACCAATCTCGCTTCCTGCAGGGATCAGAGGATGCCTGGGGACAGCTGGGCCCTGCCTGCTTCCACCCATGGATGCAGGTGCATGAACACGTACACACCTCCCCATGTGCGCTCCCACATCTACAGACCTTAGCATGAGTTTGCATGCTTTCTTCCCCATGCTTTCTCACAGGGGTACAGCACATAACAGCTGTCCCTCCCTCATCTCCTTAGAATAAATTTGAAACTCTGGGTTGGGTTGACATTCAAGGCTCCCATGCCCCCAATCCCCTATCCTGAGGCTTGGGCTGCACCCTTTGTACCCCCCACTCCCACAAGATAGTCCAGGCAAATTCCTTGTCCTTCAAGGCCTGGCATAGGCATCCACTCCTCCAGGAAGCCCTCCCTGACCTACCAAGTAATACCCCATGCCTTCTCTGTACTTTCCAAGCCCTAGCTTTCCCTTCCCAGCTCTGACCACTCCTCTCTGGCCTGTGTCCACATCTGTTTCTCTTAACCTGAAATTTCCTTGAGGCCAAGAGTTTTTGCCCTCAGAGAGTGTTTAATGGGGCAGTAGTATCCTTGCCCCGCCCCCACCTCCACCCTGCAATGTCTGCCCACTGAGCAACTTAACCTGGAGGAGAGGCAGGAGTTGCCACCTTGTCAGACTGAACTGTGGGGGAAGGGGAGAGGAACGTGGGCTTTAAAGTGCCAGTTCACCAGGCTCAGATGTGGGAGACTGAAGGGCACTTTCTCTTTTCCCTGCAGCAATTTGGAAACGGAGAAACTGTGCGGTGAGTAGGCCCACTGGAGCTCTGGTCTCCTGGGACTTCTGGGCAGGTGGGTGTGATGGGGGTTTGTTGCTGATCTCCTGACAGAGTAGGACGGGCTGGGGTCACAGTATGAGGCCTGGTTGGCTGCGGATGAATTCTGGGTTGGGTAGATGGTGAGGAGGGCAGAACCTTGGCGCACCCCCTCTGCCCACAGACTACTTCTCAGAACACCTGGGCGTCTACCAGCCTGTGCTGGCTGCGTTGGAGTCCCTGAACCGTGCAGTGCTCACCGCCATGGACACCACCAAGTTGGTGAGTGAGAGCTGATAGGATGCGTGGAGGGTCCAAAATGAGCACGAGGGTGTCTGCTGTGCTGTGCGAACCTCCACTGTCTTAGGGCTATGGACCTAGAGGGATGGGTTCGAATCTTGGCTCTCCTACTTTCTGTTTGTGCACTTTTCCCTCTCTGGGCCTCAGTTCCCTCATCTGCGAACTGGGTAAAAATAGAACCTGCCTCCATACGCTGTGATAATTAAATGAGAATGAAGGCAGGGATTTTGTCTGTCTTATTCTCTCTCTTCAACACTCAGAACTATGCCTGTCACACAGTAGGTGCTTAATACCTGGAGATGCTGCTTCTACTGTTTTTATTCTTGGCCAGAACTAACTATTATGGGATATCAAGCCTAGGACCTGGTAGGGATGGCCTGGGGTGTGGTGTGCTTGCACACTTGTCCACAGGCCCGTACTGGTGTGCAGGGCCTAGTGGGGCAGACCTGGCCCGAGGATGTTGAGGAGTAGGCAGGCATGTGTTCACCCACGTTTGTGTGCATGTGGGGACATGTGTGCACAAGCATACACAGTGCTCACAGCCATGGCTTCACGCCTTTGTATGGTGACTTCAAAAAGCCCACAAGCTGCCCTTGCCTTTATGTGTTCCTTTTAAGAGATGTCTCCACTTCCCTTTGGCCCACAGCTCTTAAAAAGGGGGCAGAGAGGGAGCAGTGAGCAAGCCTGGGGTTTTTCATAGAAGGGGAAGCTGATACCCTCAGCCAGTGGATGCTCAGCTGGGGACAGTGCTACCCCTCTGGTTGCTTTCACATGGGATATAGTAGCTTTTCAAAGGGTCACCCCTTGGGGTCTGGCATGGGATGGGAATCCGAATGGCACGGTATGAGGGGCTGGCATGTTGCAGCAACTTCTGTATCTGTGGCCTATACACAAGTATGGTCATCACCTTCCTTAGTGCCATGGAAACAGGGCCCTGGGTGTGCACTGCTGGAGAGGCATTCTCTGAGCGGGCACTGGTTAGGGGGAATTCAAACTGCAGGTCACAGGAGGGCCCCAGACCACCTCCTTCTAGCCCAGAAAGGGATAGGGGGTGACCCATCACCACACAATGACTCTGCCAACTCCAGTTGTCTGAGACTTTTATCTGGCACTCTATGCCTCTGACAGAGCTTCAGCTCAGCCCACTAAGCCTCTGCCTCTGCAGCCCCCTGGTAGCACCACCCCTTCCGGTCCAGTGTGACTCAGTCAAAGACTTTATGCACCAGCCTGGAGCCACACTCCTGGTACATGGCCCGGGTCATCCACTGGCGCTGGAAGTTGTGAAGTGAGGCCACCATGGAGCCACCTGTCCACACTGCCGTGCCACGCCCAGGCTTGGCCACTAGGTGTGGCTGCAGTGTCCCATAGCCATTCTGCTGGCACTGGGCTTCCAGCTCCATCTCCAGGCGCTCAGTGAAACCAGGGAAAAGTGTGGAGCCACCGGCCAGCACCACCGTGTCTGCCAGCCTCCTCCGCAGTGTTCCAGGCACGCTCTGCAGCGCCCAGAAGGCCAGTGTGGGCAGTCCTGGCTCAGTGTGGCCTAGCAGACCAGGCTGAAAGATGGGTTCAGGGCAGCGGAAGCGCTCGCTGCAGAGGCAAACAGAGCATCCCTTGCCTAAGCAGAAACTGGTTGGATGGTGGCGGGCAGGGTTATGGAGGTCACCCTCAAAGTCCAGCGACACGTAGCAGCAGCGCTTCTTGAGCTGTGTGATGGCCTTTCGGGGTACGGTCTGCAGCCCTAGACCCGGACATGCTGCCACCAGCAGATCCCGCAGGTAGCGCGACAGGGTGGTGCCTGCCACCTCCAGACGGAAGGTGGCCTTGTGCCACGAGTGGCCTGCATAGATGGGCGTGGCGTGACACACACCCGCGCCTGCCTCCACGGCCAGCCCACTGAACGCGCCGGTGGAGCAGAGAGCCAACAACGCAGTGCTCGCCATGTGGCATGCAGGCACTGCCAGAGCCTCGAACAGCAGCTCCGCCACCCTCTCGCGGTTTGAGGGCGGCGCCGACGGCGAATCGCTCACCAGCACGGGCCACTGCTCTGGGCACACCCGCAAGCCGCCTACCAGCAGGCGCTCCCAAAGCCCCTCCAGCGCCTCCCAGTCCACCACCACGCCGTGCTTGATGGGGTGCGCCCGGGCCACGCCGCCCGCCAGCTCACAGCCTGGCGCTCCGGGCAGCACAGGACGGTCCCAGCTGGGCACTAGGCTGGAGCTCTTCAGCACCAGACGCGGCTGCTTCTCGCCCGCGAAGCCAGCCTTGGTGAAGCCCGAGCCCTGGTCCACCACTACGGCGATGCGGCCCTGCGAGAGCGGCCGGTGGACCCGGCGACTCCCGGACGCAGACACCGACGCCACCTTCGGGCTCAGTTCCGTCCCCAGAGGCTCGGTTCTGTCCCAGCAGGCCTAGAGGAAGGCCCGCCTTTCAGCTCTTCGCTCTGCCTCTTGGGCCTAAATCCCTACCTTGCTGGACTAGATCAGTACTCTCTCGATTCTTGGCTCCGCCCTCTAGTCCTGAAGTTCGCTTTTCTCGCAGGAGTGGACGTCTCTTCGGCTTTGGCTCCGCCCTTGGGCCTGCGGCCCCACCTCTGGTTCAAGCGTCAGTTTCCTCTCTCGCGGGGCTCCCGCAGTTACTTGCCCTCTCGGTCCACCTCGGGCTCAGCCTTGCACTAGGCCCCGCCCTCTGAGGGAGGACTGGCCTCTGCTCTGCGGCTCCGCTGCCTCAGCCCTTGCAGAGGTGGATGATGAGAGGGCCGGGCCAACCCCTTTTAGATATTGAGAAGCCATCAGGAGCGGTTTTGAGAATGAAGGGACCTTATGGCAATGTCATCCGGACATATATGGTCCCTTTGGGGACCCAGAAGTCCAGGCTAGTCCTTGAGCCCAGGCAGTGTCTTGGACCTCTCACCTAAGCTTGACGGAAGTAGTTCCTGGTTGTGGAGATGGGAGAGGGTCATCAGAGAAAGAGGAAAAAGAACTTTGATCTAATTGTGACCTCAGTGCTCAGCACCCGCTGTGCTTCCGCAGCCCTCTCCTCCAATGAAAACACCCTGGACCCGTCCTCTCTCCTGGGACAGGGGTCTGGTTGCAGCTTCCCAGCACAGCCAATCTGATTCCTTCCGCAAACCACATTGGGTTATCTGATGTACTCTGGCCAAATGTAGGGCTCCTCCCCTCTCAGTGCTGAAGAGAGAGCTCCTAATCACAGATCTACAGCCACTCCGAGTATCCGTGTGCTCATCTCTGAGGGGCTCAGGCTGCCCACAGACATACTAACTTCAGGGGCTTCCACCTATGGACCCACCTGTGGACCTGACTTTGTGACTCAGATCTGATGCCAACTCACTATGCAAGCAAGTGCTAATCTCTGAGCTCAGTTTCTTCCTCCAAAAGGTAGTAATCCACACACACACACGCACACACACACACAGAAAAGAGGGCACTTTTGGTCTCTACAGAGTCTCATTATTCTCTTTAGCACCATTTGGTTGCAAGTTGAAGACCCACTCACATGAGTGTGAGCTAAGATAGGGATTTTATTACAAGGACCTGTTGTGAATACCGAAGGCAAGGGTGAAATCAGGCTTCAGGAACAGAGAAGCAGAGCTGTGGGGAATCCAGGATGTGCAGTGACTGTGCTGTTTTTGTTCTTCTGCAGACTGGCTTTGGTCTGTGCTTGTTCATGTAGCCCCTGATGTATGCCATCCCAGGGAAGAGGCTGCGACTGGCTTGAGCCAGTGGCTTGTGGCCAGGACGCTGGCCACACTGAAGAACACGGTTACTCTGACTGTAATCACGTGGATAGTAGGGAAGTGTCAGTTCTTACGAGCATCAGGGGAGGTGTTATGGGGGCGTGTAACCTCCAGTATGACGCAGGCACTGTGGAGGGGACGTTGATGGTGACAAAGGTGCATCTTTAGCAGAAGCTGGACTTGTGGCTTTAGTGAGCTGGGCCCTTCACCTGCTGCATCTGCCCCCACAAGGGGCATTCAAGGTTGGTCACCAGTGGAAAGCAGGCTACGGACTGGGAAGGGCTGTGGAGGCTCCAGGTTCTAGAACTGGGTTTGGGACCCAGGACAGTGAAGAGAAGCAGCTATGCACAGAAAATGTGCCGGGCCTCTCGTGGGCGAATTAGGGAGAGGAGCCTCGCATTGGAGACCACGAGTGGCCACATGGCCAGAGCAGGGGTGAGGGTGGAAGTCACTGAGAAGACCTGGAGAGGAGGACACTTTGGGGGCTGGGACTGTGCATTTCAGTCATAGGTTTGGGCAGCAGAGTGAGCTGTCCTGTAGATAGATAAGTGGTTTTGAAGAAGCTTTTGGCTGCATGTGGAGAGGGGATCGGGCAGGGTAGGCTGGGAGACAAGTGACTGAGTTGCCTTGTGGGCTCCCAAGCAGGGTGGAATAGCAGTGAGAAGTCAAGAGGCCCAGGACCCCCAGTTCCTCTTGGGAGCTCTCACAAGCAGAATGAGTCTCAGGCCCCACCCCTGACGGTAAGGACCCTCATAGTTCTTCTCCAAGGTGGTGGCTGTTTGCCCACGACACTCCTGCTTGAGAAGGATTTGTGAATGCTGGGGACTTTTGGAGATGCCGTGCTTCTGCTGAAGCAGGCCTCCCCTCCCATTATGGCCAAGATGGGTTCACCCAAGCTCACCTACCTTGGGCCTACAGACCTGGCAAGGTATGCCCTAGGCCTGGAGTTGTGGGGTAAGGGGAAACCGCCTCCCTTCTGCACTGTGGTAGGATGTCCTCCTCTCCAGGGGCAGGGTTCTGACTGTTGGGTCACAAGGAAGGAGAAATCAGTTGGCTCCAGACCATGGTCGTTGCTCAGTCCTCAATCTGCCTGTCCATCCCTGTCTCACTCTCACACCCAGACACCTCAAACAAAGCTCACAGGAGCCAGGGTTGCTCTGTACTCTTTATTGGGGCGGGGCCGGGGTTTGGGGGTCGAGGGACTGGGAATCCGGGCCAGATGCTCAGAGCCAAGAGCGAGGGCAGCGGTGCCACTTGAGCATACACACCTAGGTAGGGTCGGCCTCTTTCTTGGTCACCAGGCGCTGCCAGCCCGGGCCGGCCTTGGCATTGCTCCCTGCACTGGCCCCGCCCTCGGTCCCGCCAGCTGCGCGGCGCCCCGCCTCGTGCAGCCCCGAGTGCAGTAACAGCAGCAGGACCAGGATCTTTGTCTTGTCCACGCGTGCACTTCGGCAACTCAGCGCCGTCGCCTGCTCCTCTCATTATGGGTGGCGCCGCTCCGGAGCCCACCTGGGTGTCCACCGCATCTTCGCTCTGCTGCCTGGGCCCCGCGCCTGGGCCTGCCGCCCCCTCAGCTGCTGCCGCTTGGGGGAAAGGGGGCGGGGCGGTAAGCAGCACGATGTTGGTGTGGGTTGGGCAGTGGCTTGAAGTAAAAGAGCGCGCCCTGCCCTCTTCTCGGGGTCCTATCTCCCCAGACTCTGCCCCCTACGTTTCCGTAACTCCCGCCATCCTTACATGCCCAGTATGGGCATCCCCACCCTGCCTCATCACCAGGGACCGCTGTCTCTCCCGGAAACCCTCACCCGCCCAGGCTGACCCAAGACCTCGCTCTGTCCACGGTTATGGGATCCCTGTGTGCCCTCCCAGCCTTGATGCTGGAACCCTCTCCCGGAGCATCTTCACACTTGAAGAGGGGAGAAGTAGCGTGTTTTGAGGCTGGGAGCTGGAGAGGGGGTGTAAGGAAACCCCTGGTACTCGTAGCCCAGTGCTGTCAACCGTGCTGGGACCTGCACCCACTCATGCAGGCTGTGAGAGCCCTCTCCTGCCCACTTTTCTGACTCCCAAGTCTCATCCACCTCCTGGTTCCTGGAATCCCTACCTCCTTTTGGGCTTTTAGGACCCCATTCACACCCACGTGGGTTCCCGGGACCCTCATCCTCAGGAGGGATTCTCCAAACCCCACAGTCCATGTCCCTAGGATTGAGGCCCACAAGACCTAGACCCTCAGCATCCCCTCCTGCCCAGCTGTTTGCGTTCCCCTGACCCCCACCTGCCCCTCACCCTCTGGCACTTGGCCTGCCTTCTGCCGGAGGTGGTTGAAGAGCGGCTGTTTCCTGTGGGCCTTGTTCAGAGTGAGTGGCCTCTCCTTGCCAACCTGCTTGGGCACTTTGGTCCTCTTGTGGGAACTGTTGTTTCCCATGGCAGGGCTGGTCACCACTGGGGTCCACAGCCCATGCTGCTCTGCCCTGCCCTCTGGCTAGGGGTCCCCTGCTCTAGCAGTGTCCCAGAGAGGCCACGTTGTAACCTCATCAGTTGACCTCACCAGCTCCAGGCACTGAGGTTCTCCCAGAGCCCACAGGGGACTCTTGGCTCTCTATTCACTCTGTGACTTGTGGCCTTGGCCTCTCAGCTGTAAACGGCCTAGTGCTCATAGATGAGGTGATGTTTCATTATCAGGCCGGGTGCAGTAGTGACGGTGCTTAGTGATGAGTGTAGAGGAATTTCTGTGGCCTGAGTTTTAGTTCTGGCTCTGTCACTAACTAGTTGCATGACCTTGGCCAAGATGATCAACTGCTCTAGGCCTCAGTCTTCTCATCTGCAAAATGGGGTCAATCACTTGTTATAAGGATTAAATGAAATTCTGCTTGAAACAGGGCCTGGCACAGAGTGTGTGCTCATATCAGCAGGGTTCTTTGGTTGCAAGCAACAGAAACTGACTGATCACTTTTGTATAAGATTTTATTTATTTATTTTTAGAGAGGGGTGGGGAAGGAGAGAGAGAGAGAGAGAAACATCAATATGTAGTTGTATCTTGTGTGTCCCCTACTGGACACCTGGCCCACAACCCAGGCATGTGCCCTGGCTGGGAATCGAACCAGTGACGATTCACAGGCCAGTGCTCAATCCACTAAGCCACACTACCAGGGCTGATCACTCATTTTAAGTGCCCAAAAGGGAATTTTTTGGAAGGATTTTAGAGAGCTCTGAGTGTGGCTAAAAAGACTGGGGTAGGGCAGAAGTCTAGACAGAGGACAGAAACCACCAGCCTGTTTGAGAATAGAGGACCCATCTTCCTCTCCGTCCTTGCTTCCCTGGCTTAAACCTTCTCACCAGCCTGCCCAGCAGGGTCCGTCTGATGGCTGAGCTGAGGCAGGTCATGGGCAGGAGACAAAGCCCCTGATGGATGGTGTCTCTGGGGCCCTTTGTAGATTGAGGGCAGGCACTTGGACCACAGCTACTGAGGGCCTGGCACATGGTCTGCCTCTCTCTCTCTTTCTCTCTCACTGCCCTCGGGAGGGCGTAGGTGAGGCTGGTTACGCAGGCTGGGGGGTGTGTGTTAGACATGTGTTAGACAGTAACCTGGCCATCTTGTGTTTGCAGCTACTAGTAAAAGGTGCTCAGTAAATGTTACGTGGATGAGTGAATGCGTGCGTGCATGCATACATAGACTGTTTATCTGTGGTCAGCTGCTGAGTATGGGGCACACCGCACCATCATTTTGCCTCATATGTCAAAATAGGTCTTTGGCTGTCCTGTGACCTGCCCCCCTCCCCGCCCCCCACCAGCCTAACTGTGCAAGGGCCTCACTGGCTGAAGGTGGAGGCCCCAGTATGGATGTGGCCTTGGGGCCAGAGAATGACAGATGGATGCCTCCTTGTAAGTTGGCCTCATATTCCCAGGAGAGAGGCCAGGCCCTGCTCCCACCCAGTCCCTGTGCCCTCCTGCTTTTGCCAGGTCTGCAGGCCGCTGCTGCTCTGGTGGGGAGTGGGTGGAGGAGCAGGGGAGTGGCTCCCCGCTCAGAAAAATAGCTGGAGGCCTAGGTGTACTGACTGTGCCCCTCTGCACCCCCAGGAGTACGAGCAGGCCTCCAAGGTGGACCAGTTTGTGACACGCTTCCTACTGCGGGAGACAGTGAGCCAGCTCCAGGCCTTGCAGAGCTCTCTGGAGGGGGCGTCGGACACCCTGGAGGCCCAGGCCCGTGGGCCATGGTACGTGAGGAGCCCTGCAGCCTGCGGGTCCGCTTCACCAACACCCATTATCCCCACATCCCCAGTCCCTTAGCTGTGATTGCGTTCTGGAGTTTCAGCAGCCTGGAGCCCAAGTTACTTTTTTTTATTTTTTATTTTATTTTAAAGATTTTACTTATTTATTTTGAGAGAGAAGGGAAGGGAGGGAGAAAGAGAAACATTGATCAGTTGCCTCTCGCATGCCCCGACCTGGGACCTGGCCCACAACCCAGGCATGTGGCCTGATTAGGAACCGAACTGGCGACTCTTTGGTTTGCGGGATGACACCCAACCAACCCACTGAGCCACACCAGTCAGGGCATGGAGCCCAAATTCTTGTTCTGGGGCAGGGAGGCCAGGAATGTGTGAGAGGGTGGGTGGCGTGTCCCTGGAAGCCTGTCTTACCCCACCCTGGCATCGCCCTGTTTTGAGGCCCCTGAGGGCCCCCGGCAGTAGACTGAGCCTCCACTTCCCTTAGGTCAGATGAAGAGAGAGCGGAGGTGCAGAGCAGGCCCCGTGGCAGCCGGCGGGCAGGGCGCAGGGGCTTGCGGAGCATCAGTCGGTCACCCACCTGGTCTCCTGGCTCCTCTGACACAGGTATGCCTGTGGTGGGGTGGGAGGGCTGGCCGAGGAGGGTCTGGAGCAGTGCCCCCAGTGCCTGCTCCTCCGCTGCCCTTCACTTCATCCCGAGAGACCTCCCAGCCTAACTTCCCCCACCGGCCCCACCCCCAGCGCGGAGTTCAGAGGCTGAGATGCAGTGGCGGCTCCAGGTCAACCGTCTCCAGGAGCTCATTGACCAACTCGAGTGCAAGGTGAGCGTCCGAGTGGGCAGTGCCCCATGGGGGTGGACTTTCCTGGAATCTGTCTGAGACAGCCACATGCCAGGGGCCTGGCCCACATTCTCTGTCCCTCGCAGTCCCCGCGGCTGGAACCCCTACGTGAAGAGGACCTTACCAAGGGGTTTGACTCGGTGAGCCTGGGAAAAGAATAGATAGCTGGGTGTCAGGGGCTGGCTGTCATGAAGTGGGGGGCTCACGGGGCCAGCAACTGACCTGGCCTCCGCCTGTACACATTCCTCCTTTCCCAGCTTGGCCCAGGGCTCTCCCCGAGGCCTGACAGGCAGGCGCTAGATTGAGGTCCTTGCTCTGTGACCCCGTGGAAATTACTGCCCCTCTCTGGGCATTCCCTTAGCTGCATTTCTGAAAGCCGGGTCTGGGCAGTGTGGGCAGAGGCTGGAGGAGCAGTCAGAAGTGGTGGCATACTGCAGGAGAAAGGGACAATGGCTGGATCAAGGCAGTGACCTTGGCCATGGGGAGAGGGGGATGGAGTCAGGGATGTCCAGGGCCAGGTCAGGGCTGGTCAAGCAGGGCAGGGTCCTCCTGGGGGCTATAGCCAGCCCCTCACTCATGTCCTGCCTCACCGAGCTAACTGGGCTGCTTCCTTGCCAGTATATCCTCGTGGCCCAGAGGCAGGTGCAGGTGGCAGAAGAAGCCCTGCAGGACTTCCGCCGTGCTCTGAGCTGCTATGTGGACTTCACGGAGGCCCAGAGCCATTGCCTGCAGTGAGTCCCTAGCCACCTGGTGGGCCGGCCAAGGTCAGGGGATGAGCTGGGAGGAACGCTGGGGCTGGGCGTCCTGGGCCAGGGCTCCCATTAGAAACCCCTGTCTGGGTGGGCAGCGGTGATGGCAGTCCAGGCCTTGCCTAGCCTGGCCATCTCTTTGGCTCTACAGTGTTTCTGCCCAGAAGATGCTAGACAGTGCCTCCTTCACCCTGTACGAGTTCTGGCAGGATGAGGCCTCCTGGAGAAGGTATGAATGGTGGCCGAACAGCTAATGTTGATTGAGTATGGGCCGTGGAGTGAGTCAGGCCTGGGTTCAAATCCTCTTCTCCTATTCATTGGCTGTGTGACCTCAGGAGAGTTACTTAACCCCTCTGAGCCCTAGTGGTCTCCTTTCCAAAATGGAAGTGATAACAGTTCCATCCTCGTTTGAGTTGAATGAGATGATGTGTAAAGAACTGAACAGAGAGCCTGGTACACAGTAGGTGCTCGATGAATATACACTCTCACCATTGTGTCACGTCCTATGCCAAGTACTTGTGTGTTACTGCGTGTAACCCTCACAGTCTCCCAGTCCAGTAGTCACTATTGTCCCATTTCCCAGGGGAGAAAACAGGCTCAGAGACAGTGTGAGGAAGACAGTCTCAATCCAGGCAGCAGGACTGGGGAGGGAGTGGGGAGCCCTTAACCAGGTAGCCTTATCTTTGGGGGACCAGCCTAAGCCCACTCCGTGGCTCTCCGCAGGCACCAGCAGTCTACTTGCAGTAAGGCCTTCCAGCGCATCCTCATCGACCACCTGCGGGCTCCGGACACCCTTACCACTGTGCTCTTCCCAGGTGTGCTGAAGCCCCGGCCCTCTCCATAGCCCTACCTGTGGAGGGTCAGTGGGCCCCTGATGGCCTCTGACCCCCAGCCTCTGACCCCCAGCCTCCTGGTGGATTATGAATAATAACTGAGCTGGATCTGCATTAGCCAAGGACCCTGGGGCCCTGCCTGCCTCCTTCAGGAACTTCTGGACCGGTCAATTCAGCACCAAGACCAAGACGCTGCTGCTCCTGACCTGGGCCTGGCTCTCAGAGGCCTCCCAGACCAGCCAGTGGAGAGTCTCTCAGCCCAGGGATCAGGGACAGGCTGCCTGCTTTCTGTTTCTTTATCAGTGCATTTTATTTGTAGCTTTGGTGTCTGATGCATTCTGGCTTCTGCCTGGCTCAGGAGGCCTGGATTCTGGCTCCCTCTGCCTGCCTCGCCGCACAACCCGGGATAGATCCCTTCCTTCTCTGGATGGGCCTCGGGCGGTCTGGCTGCCCAGCAGGCACCCTGCTTTCTTCCCGCTGTCTTGGGGCCAAGCTTCTGCTCTTCCTCAACCAGCAACAGAACCAGTACTGATGCTCAGGGACCCCCAACCCTACCCTGAACTTCGACCCCTCTGGGTGGGCTGGATCTATCTGCAGTGTGGGGTAAGGACCTGGGTGTCCCCATCACCTTCCTGGGCTGGCAGGCTTCTGACTCCTCCAGCACCCTCCACTGCACCAGAGACGTCTGGAAGACCCTGGGTTGGTTGCATGTTATTTGCGTATCATTTGCATGTTTATGCCCACCCGTACTCAGCATACAATGGGAAGCCCCAAGGTGACCTTGCCAAGTAGCAATAATTTGGGTCGAGTCACCTGCTGTCCCCAGATACCGCTGAACCCAGCCCATGCCCCCCGCGGAGAGATGATCAAGGCAGTAGTCACCTCTGGGTCTTGTCCTGTCTCTCCCTTGGCAAGCAGGCCAGGTGGTGGGCCTGGTTTTCATCTCAGACCGCAGCCCAGGGCAGGAAGCCTTTCTTCAGAAACCAAGCCCCCCACCTGCAGTGGTGGGACTTCATCGCTGCTGACCCCATTTTTCTCAATTCAGGGCCCTCTCGCCCCCACAGGCCCTGGTTCTGGGAGTGAATATGGTCTGTGCTTTTAGCGCCCCCCAACTGTTGGCTGGGGGTTCCAGCTTCACCCCCCACCTTGCTGAAAGGGTGGGCAGTGGAGTTGGGGACTAAGCCCAGAGCCTTCTCAGGGTCCTGGGGAGCATGGTTGGGTTCTGTGAGACCTGTCCCCGGAGAGAACCTGCCGCTCTGCCCCTCCTCAACCCCTTCCAGGCCACCGCTGCCCCCTGACATAGAGCAGTTCTGGGAGAGTAAAGGCCCAGTCTGTCTGTCCAGCCTCTAGGGGGAAGGGACTGGGGCATGGAGGGCTGTGATTGTCACAAGAGAGCACAGGATGTCCTCTGACCTTGTCTGGGGGGGTCTTCGGTCAGGGATTTTTCAGGCTTGGAAGGGAAAGAATTCGCTTCATTGAACTGAAAGAAGCCCAGCACTGGGCTGCGGCTGGGATGAGGGAAAAGTGGGCTGCAGCTAAGGTGGGGGGGCGACGGGGCCTCTGAAGTGCTTGGAAGCCGTGGCAGGTTTTAAGCCGAGGGGGACTGGCCCATGGGCCGAGTGACATTTCACCAATGTTCTTAAATGGCCAGTGGTGCCAGGTCCTTGCTGGGCACTGGGGTGGCCAGGAACGCGGCTCAGATGGTAGCAGCTTGGGGCCAACATCCTCGTCTGGGACTCCAGGCAGGGTCTACCCTGGATTTTTTTCCCAGTGACCCCTGCGGGGGCTGAGACTTGTAGGGACACACGGAGCAGCTCCCACTGGCCTGGCCACCCAAGGCACCAGCGCAGGGCTCCCCGGTGGCTCCTCAGCCAGTGCTATGCCATGCCGGGCTGCCCTCCAGCCCCCCTGCTTCCCCGACTCGCTTCCTAGAAAGTGCTGCCAGTACCTGGGCCCACTCAGCTCTGGGCGGGCTTGAGGAGGCTTCAGTGTCTGTCCTTGTTAGAGAAGAAGCCCACCCAGGAGAAATAATCGTCTTTCTGTGCTGCATTCTAATTCCTTTGTTTTCTCCACAAACACAGCCACAGCCAACCTTCGAAACTAAAAACTTCCCACTGCCATCTTTGGACAAAGATGCTGAAATCCTCAAGCTGACATCTCTGGAGTGGCTCCGTAAATTGTGCCTGCCTCACTCTGCCATGGAATTGTCAACGTTTAACACCTTTAAAAAAATAGGGAGGATAACAGGGGGCGGAGCTCAGGCGACCTTTGCTTGCGGCTTGGTAGGCACCGGGCTGAGGAACGGACCCCTGGGTTAGAATGTTGTTCTGATACACCAAGGTTGTGGGTTTGATCCCTGGTCAGGGCACATACAAGTATCAACCTATTAATGTATAAATAAGTGGAACAACAAATTGACATCTCTCTAAAAAAATCAATAAAATAAGTAAATAAGATGGACTGTGTCCTCTCTCCCTTGCTGAAGGCTTAGAGGCACTGGGGAGGGTCCTGCGGGGTTGGGGAAGGCCTCTCGAAGATGGTGTTTTTTTTGAGCTGGGAAAGGTGAGTAAGGGTCTCCAGGCGGATGCAAGGAGCCGACAGGCAGTGAGAATTCTGCAAAGGGAGCAGGAAGTGGAATCTCGAAGTGTAAGGAATTGGAGGTGAGCCTGGGGGGCCAGGCCAGAGGCAGTTTTAGTGATACCTTGCAGGTAGTAGACAGCCAGGCAGTTGCCAGACAGGAGTTTCTGGGTGGACATGGGGGCTGGACCAAGGACAGGAGGCTGGAGTTGGAGCCACAGGAGGTACAAAGCTCTGAGCTGGAGCTGTAGGGGCAGAGGGGGGCGGGCCCAGGCCTTTATACTGTGTCCGCTTTACTCTCCCAAGCAAGGCCCCCTTCATCTCCATCTTGCCATCCCTCTACTCCCCAGGTCTTGGCCACTATCATCTCTGGCTTAGAAGACTATGGTGACCTCTTCTTTGGGCTTCTTGTCCCCACCCCACCCTCAACAGTGCATTCCCCATAATGGAACAGCCAGAGGGGACTTTCAAAACATTGCCATCGTGCCCGGTTGGTGTAGCTCAGTGGATTGAGCGCGGGCTGGGAACCAGAGGGTCCCGGTTCGATTCCCAGTCGGGGCACATGCCTGGGTTGCAGGCCAGGTCCCCAGTGAGGGCCATGTGAGAGGCAACCATACATTGTTCTTCCTCCCTCCCTTCTCCTCTCTCTGAAAATAAATAAATAAAACCTAAAAAACAAACAAACAAACAAAAAAAACCCATTGCCATCGTGACCACACCCCTTTTGTTAAGACCCTTCAATTCCCCGCTCTATTCCTCCGGAACTGCCTTCAGTATCAAGATCAAGTTTGACTGGGCCCTGGCTGGATAGCTTAGTCCGTTAGAGCATGAATCCCATACGCCAAGGTTGTGGGTTCAATCCCCAGTCAGAGAACGTATGAGAAACCACCAGTGAATGCCTAAATAAGGAGAAGAACAAATTGATGTTTCTCTCTCCCTTCCTCTAAAATCAAGAAATGAAATTAAAAATCAAGTTTGAAATCTTGACTTGGTATTCAAGGCCCTTAGCAATCAGCCCCCAGTCCCAGGATGTGCAGACTCCTCCTCTCCATAAAACACATTCCGGATGAGCTGGGCTACTTACAACCTTAGTCACCCCACTCTTGGCCTTTGTTCTCCCCCCACCCCTACTCAGTACAAAAACACCTCCTTAGCCTTTATTTGTCAGGTCAAAGCCATCAGGTCTGGGTTACCTTTCCCAGTCCTTATCCTCAATACTCTGCTCTTGCTGGCTCTTCAGCTCATACCAACAGCCACTGGGCATCTGCTCTGTGGAAGGCGTCGGGGATGGTGAAATGTCCCAGGCTGGCGATAGCACCCAGGTCAAGGGTAGGCAGAGTGCTGAGGCTGGTACAGCTCCTGGGTCTGTCCAGTAGCTGCCATTCCCCACCCTTTCACCCTCTACCTGCCTCCCCACCTTCCTCCCACCTGTGCCAGTGACTCACCTGCACACATTCAAACCTGTCCTAGGGACTGGCCTAGTGCCAGGCCAGGTGTTACAGAGAGTCTAGGTTACTGCCATTGGCCTCTGGCTCTCAATGAGAAACACGCACACCAGGTGCACTTAACACAGCTGCTGGCAGCGTGAAACACAAGGACTGAGACTTAGGTGGGCCTTCGCAAAGCTATTCTCAGAACAAACACTACTTCAGTAAGAAACCAGGCTCCAGGCAGAATGCTGGGACAAAGATGAGTCCTCATGGAAATCACATACTGGCTGAGAGAAGCAGGTTGTGATGGCAGCCTCTATTCACAGGGCCTTCCTAGGTGCTCGTGTGACTCCCACAGGACCACGCTTCACCTCACAACCTGACGACATAGACATCATTCGCATCCCCAGTTTACAGACAGAGAACACAGAAGCTCTGAGAGCAAGGGTCACACGGCTGGATCCACTCCCTGGCACCAACAGCTATTCGCTGTCACGCGTGAACAGCGTGGAGGGAGATCTCGGGCATCCTCTGATAACGGAAACCAGCTCGGAGCTGGAGGACAGTGGCAGCTCTAACACAGGAAGGAGCGCGGCCGAGCTCTGCAGCTGAAGGATGGCAGATGGGGCAGAAAGAGCGAGCCACTGGAGCATAGCACAGAGCACAAGGTGGAGCCGGGTTCTGGTGTGGGCTATCCAGGGATTTCTAGGGCTACCCCCTCAGAAGGTAGGTGGTGGTGGGGCCAAGGCCTGATCATTTCTGGAACTTCCTAGGAGGCACCCAGAGAATGTTAGCTAAATTCGTGGGGCAGAAAGGCAGGCTCAGAAAAGGTGGGAGCAAAGAAGGCAAAAGTTGCTGGGATGTGTGCCCTTGATGGGAATCTGGCTTGTGGATGGAGGCGGCAGAGGTAGCATGTCTGGCTTTGTCCACTAGAGGGCACCCGGCACCAGGCAATGAAGCCGTCCTGGCGAATGGGGGTGGTGGTTCGCCGTTGGTTTTCCCAGCCCCGCAGAGGGAGGATCTGGCTACACACCCAACTCACAAGCCTGAAGTTCCAGCAGTTAGAAACAAGCACAGACGGGCAAGATTGGTTTATAGATCGATGTATGTTTGCTCATCCTGAGATTATATCGTCATCTGGGACCAAATATTTCCCTTTCTACTGAGAAACACAAGTCAATAGGTTCCTGGCCTCCATACTAGGTAAAAAAATTTTTTTGAAAGATTTTATTTTTTTATTTATTTAGACAGAAGAGAAGGGAGGGAGAAAGAGAGGGAGAGAAACATCAATGTGTGGCTGCCTCCCACGTGTCCCCCACTGAAGACCCGGCCCGCAACCCAGGCATGTGCCCTGACTGGGAACCGAACTGGTGACCCTTTGGTTTGCAGCCCGTGCTCAATCCACTGAGCTACACCAGCCAGGGCATACTAGGTAAACTTTGAAAGGTTTCTCCCCCAGCAACTACCTTCTAGAAGGAATAACCTATTTTCCATCTTTGTCTATGACAAAAAATCATGCAGTAATGCTTCACTCATTTTCAGATTAATTGAATCTGTTGTATTTATTTCAATGACTGTCATTTCTAGAAATCTGTTTTCAAATCTGCCTATTTTTATTTTTTTAAGCTTGATTATTGCTTTCTCTCTCCTAGATCAGTGGCCCAGGGAGGGCTGTCTGCCAAGTGATTTTTAGTCTCAAACTTTCTGCTATTTTTTTCCTAGAGGTTTCTGTATCTGATATTGTAATAACAATATCTGAAGTCCCAGGGGTCTAAATTGATTGTTCATTGCTCCTGGTGACTTGCTTATAGTGGCTCATTTCCTTGGATGTTCAGTAACTTTTCTGAATAGTTTATAATTGGTTGATATGCAATATTATGGTTTTGCTATTTTTCTCTGGAGGATCTTCATTTTTGCTTCTGCCAGACACTTGGAGATACTACAAGCCTAGAATCATCTTCATTTCTCATCCTAGGGATTCTTTGACCTCTGGAGTGATGAAAATCTGAGCCTCAGCCCCAGGAGAAAGCACACATACATAATAGTCTCCAGTCAGATTTTGTTCTCCTTTTTCTTCATGCAGGGGCAGAGAGCTTTCTGCTCAGCTCCCTTTGTAGACAGGCATGTTAGCCCTGCTTGCCTTTTCACTGTGGCCAAAGCCAAAGTGATCTTGCCTCTAGCCTTGTGGAGGGATCCCAGTTTTGTTTTTTGAATAGGCTCAAAGCTTAGTTTCATGCTCCCCCTAGAGGCAGCCAACTGCTCAAACTCTTCACTTCTTGGACTGTCTCTTGCTCCCTTGCAGCACAGGTTTCCTCTCTTGTATTCAACTATTTCTGTGGCTTCAGTTTACTCATTTTTTTCCTGGCCCTTGGGGACGTCCCAACATTTTATCTGTGGCCACAGCAATGCAGTTACAAGTACAATCATTAAATTGATCCTGCATCTGGGTGTTTCATGGCAACGGCACATTCAACACTGCATTTCACTGTTATCACCTCAGTCCCTGGGACCCTTTACTTTCCAGAGCTAAGGCGATGGTGGATTCCTGACTTGTCAACCACATGGGATTTTTGTGGTGAGTTGACAGTCATGAGGCTGAGCTCCTGCAATTGTTCTGGGCAGTGGACTGCAGTGCTGGGCAGCTGCAGGGGCTGGCAGTTGGCCTCATGTGCGTGAAAGATCATATGGCTGAGCCCCAGCCCAGCCGTTCTCCCCACCCAGATCCAGTTCTGGAGGCCTGTGAAGCTGCTGGTGCCAGCAAGCCTTTTGGGCAAGGCTGCTTAGAAGGATGGCGGCCAGAACTGGGTATTCAGGCAACAGAGGGGGCATGGAGCCAGAGGTTTAGGAAGCGAGGCCTCAGGTCATCGGCTAAGAAACTGGAGTGACGGCCCAGCACAAGGGTAGCGTTTCAGGGATCTGAGAAGTGTTCAGTTGTAGAAATCCTACTTCAGTAATAAACTTAGGATTTAACATCATTGTGAGGACATGACAATTTCTAAACTTTTCGTGGCTGTAGTTTCCTTATTAAATTACTGAAAGGCGAAGAAGCTAACAAGAATTTGGGCAAGTCCTAAGCTGCTACTGGCACTTCAGTGCAGGTGGGCAAGCAGAGTCACGGCACGAGTGGGGCAAGGGCCCCTCGGCTGGCTTCCCAGAGGCCCAGCATCCGGAACCAGCTCCTTAGCAGTAGATCCTGATTTCATTCAGGCCACAGTGCTCTTCAGGCCACAGCGAAGACCGCTGGAGGTCCCCCCAACCCCACCTTCCAGCCAAAGGTCGGGGGAGAAGGGAGAGAGGACACAGGACACCTCACACGGCAGAGCGTGTGCACCAGCCTCCTTCCCAGCCGCATTCCAGCTCGAGTCAGAAAAGGAATATAGCCTTTTATTGACTACTTTAAGTAGAACAAACTAAATACATATTTACCAGTTTTGGTTCATTTATACAGTACATTAAATAAGTTATGCACAGAGTTAAGTAACAAAAGTTCCTATCATAGAAATGACAAAGCACAGAAAAACCAGACACGACCGCATCCTGTGGGTGGTCGCATGTTCATCATCTCCCTTTAAAAATCATGCTTGGAGGCTGTTTTTAAATTTATTTACATTATTGGCTTTCTTTTATAAACGGAGCTTTTGTAGCCTCCTTGGGAACTTGGAAAGGTGCGAAAGTGGACTGAAGGCCTCTTGGCCACATACACTTTCACTCACTCACCTACTGCTTATTGCTGCTTCTCCGCCAACTCTGACGCGGGGACAGCGCAGTCCCCACCAGCCCCAGCCGCACAGGCCCTATTTGGTATAAGCATCAATGAGTGTGCACTGGGCGGCCGTGGGTCTGGCCAGGCGGGGTCTGTAGGGGAAGCACCATCTCTGCGGCTTGGAGGGAAGGCGGCTTTCGAGGCCCGCCACCCTCAGACCTCCCAACCTTCTCCTGGCTCTCGGTGGAGAAGGTCACCTGCACCCCGTCTTTGGAAATGAGCATGTCAATGCATGTGGGCAAGGAGGCAGGGAGTCAGCATTTTGGTTTCACAAGAAGGAGACACCCAGCGTTGGAAGGGCCCCAGCAGGCAGCCAGCCCAGCACCCCACGCCACCCTGGGCAGGACTCCCTGACGGCCGGCGGGCCGGCCCGTGCTGCAACAGCCTGGGTTCCTCTGGCTTTTCTTACATTTGGTTCAAACACACCACCACCCAGTTCTTTGCAAATAGCTAAAAAATAGTAATAAATTTAAGAAAGTTGACTTGGTCTATTGACCTGGGAGTCTAAAAATCAGTTCTGAAGAAAGCCTCCGAGAAGTGTTCTATTATAAATGATTTATTCCATCCACAATACCTTCCGCAGCTTCCAGGACAGCCACCTGCTCATTGCCTGTGATTTCATTCTGAAGAATTCACTACCATATGATTCTATTTGTTGTTGAACCTGCTCTTTTTCTGGAACTCCCAGAACAAAGTCTACATCCTTTGCAAGCAGGTGGCAGCACTGGGTATGAATCTGACTTTGGAACAAGGCCGTATGAAGTGAAGTGATTTCCCGTCTAGAAACTGAAGATGCTCAACTCACACCGACCCACACCAAGAAGCGAGAAGCTCCTGGTAGACTAACCAGCCTGCACGGGCTAGAACATCAGCACGCGGAGGGCACACCGATGCTGGGCAGATGTGTCCCGTTCCCAGACTTGGAGCCACTGAGACAGACACACACGACTCAGCACTGTCCGAGGAAAGACCCACTCGCTGTGACCTCGGGGCTGCACGACCCCTGCAGCTGCAGGGCCCTCCGGAGTGGAGTGCTCACACCTCATTAAGGTAGAAGGGCCACTTCTGTGCAGGTGGAATTAGCAAACGTCTTCCAGAGTCCGTTTCCATTGGTGGATCGAGTTGGGTGAGCTGCAGGCGGCGGAGACCTGGAGGACGACTGGAGAGATGCGGACCCAGCCCTCAAGGAACCCTCGGAACGCATGAAGAGGCCTTCCACACTGGCCGCTTTTGGTCTTCTCCGGCTCCTGCAACCACTCCTCACCGGGCGGGACAGTGACATCCTGTCACTTGTCCGTGTCCCTCAGTGGGTGATGCTGAACACCGGGCTTCGTCCTCTCGATCTGCTCTGACGGCCGGGCAGGCTGGTGTCACACGCCTGCTTTTGCTTCCTAGGGTGTCACGGAGGAGCCTCCAACAGCCCTGACAACACCCGCAGTCATCACCCTGACCCTTCTGCTTTGTGCCCCCAGACACTGACTATAAAAGTGGGTCCTCTAAGCAGCCAGATTATTTAAAATTCAACTAGACGAAAGTGGGAAGCCTGACCTTGCACCCCCAACCTGGTAGCTGGGGTGGTGTCAGCAGAAACTGGAAAGCAAGTGGGGCACCGCGACTCACCCCACCCCAAGACACTGCCCTTTCTCCTCCCAATCCGACAGCTGGAGAATTTCAGAAAGGAGAGCTAGAGAAAGGGGTTCTTTGCATCTCAGCATCAAGTCTTGGCAGATGCCCCAACCTATGTGTGCAACTGAACGGCAGTCTGAAATACTGCCCGGGTTTTCTCTCAGCCTGGGCTCTGGGCAGCACACGAGCACAGCCGTGCCCAGCAGCATGACAACTCTGAACACAACTTGTCATTGGAACCGGAGCCCAGAGTCAGCTAGCACCTGCACAACCAACCCTAAACCTTAGCCTAAAAAAATGACATCAAACTCTGAGGAACAGTATTTTGCTGGTTTTGGGTCTCCATTCCAGGAAAAACCTGACCTACCCTGACTAGTCTTGTGGTCATTGAAGTTTAAGGAACCTGCCTAGCTGTTCATCTGACTTGCCAAAAACACGTGAGCAAGCTGACAGACCCCGGGGACACCATGTGACCTTGCTATGATTTATAGGCTCCCTGATCTCCTTATGGGACATCCCGCATCTTAAAAAAAGGTGGGCAAGCCCTGTCTGGGGTGCCGATTTCATCCCTGTTACAGTTGCAGCACCCCACCAACCGCGGCAGCTTCAGGAGTTCCAAATGAAAGGAACACTACTCTGTTCACCCTTCTCTGGGTATACTTCACTTTGCGCAGTGGAAATACAGGTATTTCAAAGGTGTCTTGTACTGAGTTTCTTTAGAAGACAGAAAATCCGTGGGTAAGGTAAATCAAGGAGTAAAAACTCGTAAAGTAAGATACACCAAATGGAAAAACAGTGCTGCTGCCTACGCCGATCACAGCTCCGTTATAGGACCGAGCTTTTTTCGCACTCCGGTCAGCGCACAGGAAGTGGCCGCCGAAAGCCGGGTCTCCGAGTGCCTGCAGGAGCAGGGCGAACCCAATCACCCCACCTGACCCCGTGGGAGAGAGGGCGCTGGAGGTGTGGGGGTGGCGCGTGGAAAGGTCAGGGTCCTTGGGCTCCCAACAAAACCCGAATGGCAGGGGAAACTGTGTGTGGCAGTTTTTAATATTTCAAAAGGGGTTTAGGTGATGTCTTATTTGGAGAGCCAGGTCAGCAGCTGGAAAACTCCCTGAAGACAGGAAGAAAATCGGTCAGGCTCTCTCAAAGCAGTTCTCACGTTTCACATTCTTAGCTCAAAGAGGGTACTTATCAAACATACAAGGGAATCTGGATTGTTTGCCCAATAATAAACTGACGTACTGCGTATGATGGCAGGAAACCACGAGGTCTGAAGAATCCCTTCAGGTCCCGGAGGGCCGCTCAGAAGTGACCGTCCTAGTAACACCACATCGCAGTTCATGGGGCAGCTGCGGCTCGCGAGGCGCCAGAGACCCCGGGAAGAGACCCACAGAATGATCTGGGCACGCCATGTTCCGATGAAATGCCACAGAACGACCGTGCACACGGCCAGGCGGTGACAAAAGGTTCTGCCTTTCCAACGGGTGATCCAGTCAGTAACTCGACGACAGTGGTTGGCCGACATGCGCAGAGAGAGCGGCTGCCCACAGTGAGTCCCGCTCTCCCTCAGACCAGTCCACGTGCTGGAGCCCCTTCCGCACAATCAGACGGTAGAAACCGGGTCCAAACGAGAGCATCCAGCCGGGCTGGAAAATCTTGTTCAAAGTTCTCTGTGGTGCTTGGTGGAAGTTTTATTATTTGTTTTTTATTGTTATGGGTACTTTTGCTGAAATGGTGACTTTCCTGTGGTTTCTGAGAACCTTAAAGAGTCTGAACAGCAGGGTCAAGGGAGTCCTGAGTGTTGCTTTTTCCTCCCCGAAGTCCCTGTGGCACCTGCTGAGGGCGGGACTGGGGCTCCTCTGGGCCGTTGGGAGTCTGAGGGGCCGCTCCCTCCCCGTCAGGGGGGCCGCTCCACGGCCTGCTGGCAGCCTCCAGGCCTCACGGGAGGACAGCGGAGTAGGAGGCCGTGTGGGGTGAGCTGCCTCCAGCCTGGCTGGGCACCTTGGACAGTCTGCTGCTCCAAGAGGCAGCGAGGGGAGCTGGTGGTCTGCAGGGAAAAGAGGCCGGCCATGCCAGCTCCAGCGGGGAGAGGAACAAACCAGAAAGCCTTGGAGGAGGCAACTCCGGCCAGGGTGCCTGTGTGCAGAGAACACACACCAGCTCCCCCAAGAACACAGATGGGAAACTGGGGCAAATGTCTGCAGAGGCTGTGGTGCCGTGTTTGCCGGGCTGCGACTCGGTGCCTCCACTTCACTTCTTACTGATGACCCAACAGCTACTTGTACTGGTGCAAACGGCCAGCCTTCATGTTGTGAGGTCATCAGGGGGAAGTGGGCCTGGGGCTCAGAGTCCGTTGGTGTCGATGGCTGTCACAGAGGCAGGTGTTGAGGAGCGCGAGGTGGTGGCTGAGGTCTTGTCCAGGGCCGGGCTCGGAACACTGCAGTCGGCGGACCGGGCGGCCCTGCCTCCGGGAAGCAGCGGCCGGCTCTGGCCGTGCGGGCTCTGGCCGTGCAGGTTCTGGCCGCAGAGGCGGTGGTGCCGCTCCCAGTCCTTGTGCTGGCAGAAAGAGCCGCAGTACCGTGCGATGTTGCAGCCACTGCAGGTCTCGCTGGCTTTGCGGCCACAGTTCCAGCAGTTCTGCAAGACACAGGCATGGGTTAGTTGCCGGGGTGTCGTGGGGCAGGCCTGTCATCACTTGTCACCTGCGCTGCGGAAGAGGGGCCTGCACGCGGACAGCCTGGGCTTGTTCTGCCTCCGTTGTCCTCTGCTTGCTGAGTTTCCTGAGTAAAACGGGAAGGGTATCTACCCTGACGGAGGGGACAGAGAGATGGGGGGATGCGAAAACACAAACAGCATCATTGTAGGGAGGGCGGGAGTCCCACCTCCTGCTGAAGGCACCAACTCACCTCTATTCCTCAGCAGCCAAAGCCAACTCTGTTCCGGTGACCCCCGCCGTAGCTATCTAGTCTAAGACCACACGTGGTTTTCTCTCCTGGTCTCCCCAACAGAGGAATTATCTTATTTTCACTGATAACACCTAATTTTTTTTTAAAAAGTCACCTGCCAGGAGACCAGGATGGCTGAACAGGAGTGTGGGCGGTTCTTCTTTCAGAGATGTGCCTTGTCACAGGGGCCTGGGGGGGGTGTGAAGGTACTTCTGGCTTGTTGATGGGAGCCCCCTAGTATCTCAGAGCTCAGGGCCCCAGAGGTCTAGGCCAGGCAGGTTTCTCACTACTCTGAACTTCCCTGGAGGGAGGCAGGCACTGCTGCGGTTCAGCAGAAACCACAGCGGTGGGGGACCAGGGGCGGGGGGCGCACAACTTGAAAACGCTCTAATGCTGTGACAGGACACACGCCACGTGAGGTGGGCTTAGCGCCAGAAGCAGCTGAAATGGTCACTGGCCAACGTTAAGCTTTAGCATCAGGAAGAATGTAGCCACCAAGCGCAGCTCCTAGCACCTGCCCCTTGGTGCCCCTCTCCTTCCTCTAGGTCCCCGCGATGACTCCAGCAGCGACCCGGGTGTTCTTCCTGCACCCAAGGTCTCCACGAACCACTTACAGGAAGAAAAAGCCTCATGGCGTTGGCCAGAAGAAGGAAGGGGCAAGGGCTGCTTCGGTATCAGGAAGGACTTGAATAGCCCCTCCCTTCCCAAGTTCTCCAGAACGGCAGAAGCCAGTCACAAGGCCCGGTCTGAACACTCCCTAGGGTTCACCAGCCCTCACGAAATCGGGACATTTGCTCAAGTGAAAAACAACGGACAGTAAGTGGTGAAAAGAAGGGCCACCTGGCCCCCCTCTTGCATTATACGGACGGGACATGAGGGCCAGTGGGCAAGGACCTGCCTAAGGTTATAAAACCGTTACTCGGCCATGTAAAGACTGGAACCCGAGCCTCGTGATCCCACCGTGCCCACTGTGTAAGTTCAGTTTCAAACAACATTAGGAAGGGCCATGTACCCTTCTAACAGAACAGGCTTCTCAGGAAACACACGCCAGGGACTGTCCAAACTGGCTGTCCAATATCAGACGACCAAAAAAGGAAACTGAAGTCATTGTTAGGGCTCAAGCAGACTGTGTCCCAGAGAGTTTACTACTTCGGAGTCTGGCAGACTAACTCCCAGCAACGCCTCGGCAGAACATTACCACTTTTGGGGAAGACCTCAGTGGTTGTCTCCAGGGGCTGCTGTGGAAACACAGGCCAACGGGTCAGCCCCGCCCCAGGGGAGAGCATCCGCTGCCTCTGTCCAAGGCTGCACACCGGGGCAGGGTATTTAAGCACTGGTACTTTCACCTTGGCGGCCATTCTATGTAAAATAGCTTATTTCATAATTTATGGCACGTAATAAAAACAAAACAGACAGCCTCCCACTGAGGCAGGGTCACACACGCGCAGCAGGAACGATGTGCTGAGGGTCAGAGCGGCCAGGGTGAGAAGGACGCTGTCATGTCCCGTTTCTCCCGTCATGTTTTCCCGACTCAGCTATGAGGCATTTGCCAAGACGTAAGACGAAAAGGGTTACTGTTGTAGTGGCCTTCAAGTCCGCATTCCTCAAAGCTGGAGGCAAACACTCGGCCAAACGGTCTTTAATAACTCCAGGGGAGATGCTCGGGTCTGGCCTCTGCAAGGGCAGGAGCTGCCGCGGCTTTCACACACGTAGTTAACCACATCGTAAAACCCTTTCCACCTGCACACTGCCCGCAGGGCAGGCTTTCTCCACCACAACTAGTTGTTACCTTTGGAGAAACTACGAGATCAGCAGGGCAGGGGCTGCCGCACACCCACTACGCAGGGAAGGAAACTGGTTCCTCAGGGCACACGCTGTAAATGAGGGGCGCCAGGAACAGGAACTCAGGGCCAGGGCTCCTTCCGCTAACTGAGCCACCTCACAGGACGAACAAGAAACTCCAGGGATGCCCTGCTAGACTTGATTTATTTACTTATGTAAAAAATATTTTATTTATTTTTAGAGAGGGGAAGGGAGGGAGAAAGAGAGGGAGAGAAACATCAATGTGTGGTTACCTCTTGAGTGCCCCCTCACTGGGCGGGGGCTGGCCCGAAAGCCAGACATGTGCCCTGACTGGGAATTGAACCAGTGACCCTTTGCTTTGCAGGTCGGTGCTCAATTCACTGAGTAATACCAGCCAGGGCCCTGCTGGACTTTATATTTTATTATTATTTTCATTATTTTTATAGTTATTCCCTGCTGGACTTTAAATATGTACCATGTTTAAAATTACAGCTCCATAAAAGCAGACTCCTATAAATGGAGAGCTGGGATTTAAATCACGCTGCAGTCCAGATCTAGAACGCATGCTCTTAGCCAAAATGTTACACTCCTATGGAGAAAGGCATAGAAAAATATAAACACAGATATAAAAAGTAGATAAATACGGACAATGTAGATATTGATATGAATAGCTATAGATATAGAATTAGATATCTATATAGATATAGAATTAAATACACACAACAGAAAAAGATATCGTTGTTCAGAAACAATTCTAAAGAAAAAGCAGGAGGGGAGCAGAAAAAGGGGAGAGTTAAAGAAACTATTTCTTTTTCTTCCCCTTGAGCCTCAACTTCAAACATGACTCTGATCACATAAGCAGCATACATTTCTGAGCAAATAAAGAACTGTAGCATGTATTTGGAGAAATCACTTTCTCACCCACATGGCTATTCACGCGCCTCTGATACCAGGTTCACTAGACAGTCTACAGGGTAAATAAAATAAACTATTTTCTCACAATTCAGTGTCTTTATACAGTGCTACAATAAGGAATTTTTTCACATCCTCTATGATGGCCACATGATACTTATATAGACATTTCATATTTATATTGCCATGCTTGGCACTGCTATACTGAAAGGGATCATGTAAACAGATTGAGAAAATAAACTTCCTGTGGTTTAAATTAAAACAAAACAAAAAACAAGACCACAACTAAAATACCCAGTTCTTTACAACTTCAAGAGAAATGTCCCAAAGATAGCTAATCACTCAATCTACTTAGAGAAAAACAGGCTTGCTTAGGACTCTTAAAGCTGAAAAGCAACTAAAATGAAAGTTAACGAAAAACTTCACCATATTCAAAAGGACTGCTATGGTGTTTTTGTCACGTGCTTCCCCCGCCCCAGTTAGTTCATTTTTATCTACTTGATTGTGCAAGAGAGTCGTTTCTCTGCGAAGCATCAGCAACTCCTGAGCCCTGGCCTCAGAGAGCTGGGCCGGCCTGCCCGATCCGTCCCTTCGACCCTGTTCACAAGTGGACCGGACGCCACAGGGGCCTACACTTCCTCTTGCACCCCGGCTTCAGCACTGCGGGATCGTGTCCGTTAAATTCCCTAATCCACAGTTTCCTCGCCTGTAAGGGCAGAATCCACAACGCCCGCCTCACGGGATCACTGGGAGGATGAAAACAGTGCGCACACTTAGCCCTGCGGCCGGCACACAGTGCGTGAGCCGCTCACGCAAGGGGAGTCGCTATTGTCACGCAATCCCACAAACTGCGTCTTTAGGGCGAGTTTTCGGAATTTAAGCCAATGTAGTAAGCTAATAGATGTAAGGGTAGAGAACAGGGGGAGGCAAAAGTAGCTTTACAGTTGGGAGTATGCGAAACACAGGGTTTGTTTTTGTATTCTAATTTGTTAATTACTGTATTATTTTCCATATGAACAACTGTAAACCTACTCTTGCTCCCCCCACCCCATATAACCGAGAAATAAAACCCTCCTGTTACTGGATAAAAATCATAATCATCTAGTTCAAGAGCAGACAGTTCTATCTTACTGCCTAGTACTCGAGAGGAAAGCAGTGGGCTGGGTCAGGCCAGCCGCCCCAGCCCGGCCCCCCAGGGCGGACGGAACGCTGACCTCCGTGGACTCCTCTTGCTCATTTATGACGAGGAAGGCGTCCTCTGCAGCCTGCCGTTTGACGTCGGCTATGGTTTGCTCCATTCGAGCTCTCTCTGTTGCAATCACTTCAAAGGCTTTCTGCTCTGCCTCAGCGACGGCTTTCTGTACTTCGGACATGGCCTGAATTTTCACCTTATTCACAGCTTCTTCTAGAAGAAAGTGACAATAAAATCAACTGGCCGAGAAATCTTTTCCCTCCCACCCGCATCATTTCTAAAAAGGGAAAGAAATGAAACAAGATGACTGTTTTCTAAAAACACACGAAGATGAACATATATATGTGTTCAGCTTTTATTCTTACACTCACTTGTCCGTTCGTGCGACCACCTGCTGGGTATATAGATGGAGGTGGGCACTGTGTGGAGAGGGGGAACACCTAGGCGAGTAAGTTGTAGCCCATGTTTTCATAACTGTTTGTGATCAAGTACAAGTACTCAGTATGAGATGAGACCCAAGGGGAAAGTGGTCAGCTCTACAAGTGACGGGGGAGGATCAAGAAAATGTGTCTTGGTCGAGATGGTAGGTAGAAATGAATTTTTGGAAAGTCTTGCATCTCATGCTAAGGAATCTGGCCCCATTTCTAAAGAAACTGTGAACTCCAAAGTGTTCTATGCAAGGAGAAAAGGCTTAAGTTAGAGATTCCAATTGACAGACTGGAATAGCAATTCAGAAGAGATAAAAGAGACTCCGAGTTTAGGCAGAAGCAAGTGGCACAGAGGAGGGGATGGAGCAGAGACTGGCAGCACCTAGGGTCTGAAGGTGGAGGTCAAGGTGAGGAATGGTGGTGCTATGCAATGAAATGGATATAAAGCAAAATGCTGGTGTGGAGGTGAGTGAGGCTGCAGTGCCCCTCGGGCACCCAGGTACAAAGGAGTAGGAAGCAGGTATAGAAGACTGACCCAGGTAGAGAACAATGGGCTGTAGATATAGATCTGGGCAGGGTGCCAGGAGCCCTGATCACTTCCTCCCATCATCACCATCCTGCTTGGTTTCCACAGGACGGACACTCCAGATGACTCACTCTAGGCCTGAGCCTCAGCCCTAAGCCCCAATGCAAATACCTCCATCCCGAGGCAGGGATGAAAACTCCCTCACTGCGAGGCCTGGGCTTGAAGGAGGTTTAAACAGAGCATTCTAGGCTGCATCCTAGAACTTTCCATTTTACTGCTCCAGCCTTAAGAAAAGAAAGTTTTCACCTCAAAGGTCAAGCAAGGATGATGTTCAGTTGACTTGACACTGAACTCCATGCTGCCTTTGCTCTTGATGTCCACAGTCCACTGTGGCCCACCACGGCTACCTTTCAAATCCTCTTATCAGCCATCAGGTAGGTATTGTCTCTTATTGAGCCAACATAATAATGCCCCGAAGAACATTTATCCTCTCAGTTTAAGGATCAATAAGAATCACAGTTTGGATAACTACCTTGCTGAAGGTCATCTAAGGTCACGCACAGATGGCACTATAGCAGAACAAGGACTCAAATTTAGCTGGCCCAATGCCACAGCCTGGTTGTTAACTATGGTTAACCAAAGGTACTTCCCAAATAGAAAATAACTAGTTACCAAAGAGATCTTCTGCATGGTAGTTTTTCTCATTGCCAGTAAGAATGAACATTTTACAATGTTTATTTGTATTTCTCGTAATTTGTCTGTTCCTAGCTTTTGCCCATTTGTTTATTATGGCCTTGATGCCCTTGAAAGTCTTCATGAACAGGTATTAACTTTTTGCTGAAGCAAATTTTATCTCAGGAAGAAAAGCAAAAATTGTATTGGACTTAAACATTACTGGGAGAAAGAAGGAGGCAAGAAGAAAAGGCAGCTAGGACTTGGATAAGGGAAGGATTAAGGATGTGAGGTTAGTTTGACCCCCTATCCTACCACAAGAGGCAGCTCCACGCTTCTTTATTCTTGTAGAAATTGAGGCCTCCCTAGAACAGTCCTGATGAAGCTACGGACAGTGAAGGTGAAAGGAAGAAGAGTCGCTGGTTCAGATGCGTGGGGAAGCCGGAGGGGAAGAGGAGGAGCCTAGAGCTCTCCGAGGAGGATGTTTGGAGACAACCATCTTTCCATCACATAGGCGCTACACAGGGGCACGGATCAGCACATGCAACCCTACATAAGCAGACGGACACATACCAGTTTTTTTCCAAAACTCCACGGGCACATATCCTGTTGTTGGCCTACTATTGAATTCCCGCTGAGACTCTACAGGAGAGAGATAAATAGCATAAAGTCAGAAGCTATCTATGATGGCATGTTTTATTTTTATGAAAAATTTATCAGACCTCTCATTCACCTCAGACTCAAACATGTATGTTCATTTAATGCAAATATACTCTGATAAGGGATATAACCAGATTATAAAATAGCACATGACTTTTAAAAAAATATTCTAGCCCTGGCTGGTGTAGCTCAGTGGACTGAGCGCGGGCTGGGAACCAGAGGGTCCCGGTTCGATTCCCCATCAGGGCACATGCCTGGGTTGCAGGCCAGGTCCCCGTGAGGGCCATGTGAGAGGCAACCACACATTGCTGTTTCTCTCCCTCTCTGTCTCCCTCCCTTCCCCTCTCTCTAAAAATAAATAAAAAAATAAAATCTTTAAAAAAAAAATATTCTAAAACAGTTTATTAATTCTAATGTAGATAAAACCAAATGTTGAGGGTTGCTACTCCATTAATTTTTAAAATTTATACTTCATAAGAAAATGACAGTGAATATGTGTGTGCAGAAAGGGGATAATTATCTCATCCTGACAAAATAATATTATTAATCCACAGAAAGAGTCATAGCAATCATTTATTTATTTATTTTTAGAGAGAAGGGAAGGGAGGGGAAGGGGAGAAACATCAATTTATGGTTGCTTCTTGCCCCAACTGGGGACCTGGCCTGCATCCCAGGCCTGTGCCCTGACTGGGAATTGAACCTGCAGCCCTTTGGTTCATAGGCTGGCGCTCAATCCACTGAGCCACACCAGCCAGGGCCATATTATTATTCTTTTTTTTTAAATTTATTTTTAGAGAGAGAGGAAGGGAGAGAGACAGAGAGGGAGAGAAAGAGCAATGTATGGTTGCCTCTCACATGGCCCTCACGGGGACCTGGCCTGCAACCTAGGCATGTGCCCTGACTGGGAATCGAACCGGGACCCTGTGGTTCCCAGCCTGCGCTCAATCCACTGAGCTACACCAGCCAGGGCCATATTATTATTCTTTAAGAAATTCTTGTAAGTCCTCCTAATGTGCTCCTAATGGTCAATCATTTCCATATTTTCAACTGGAAAATTAAATTCCTCAGGCAGTAAGTGTTTCCAGGTCAGTAAGGCGTTGCTGAGAGCGACTGCACTCCCCACTGCGCTGTCTGGCTGCCGTGGGAAGAGGCGACACTACGAGCGCGGGCCTGCACCACACACAGCAGTTCTCTCGGAGCCGCAGAGTGTGCCCGTTCCTTCTGAGCTTTGTGACCGTACCCCAGACAGACTTCTGATGAAGCACTGCCATCCTCTGTCTCGGGGGAGACACAGGAGGTGCAGACCCAACAGGAGTGAAGTCTTTTCCAGCTGCGGTCTCGCTAGCACACTTCACTTTTACTTTTAAAACACACACATGCATGCCTCAAATACTGAATGTATTTCAGAGGAGTGAGATTTAAATGAGACCTTCACTTATGAACATGTATATATTTTTAGAGTACTTCCTAAAATATAAACAATGATACTTAGCTGTTACACACATGTATTTCCGTATCCAATTAGCTGTCCCCATCATGCACACAGTGCTGACTGGCCAGTGCTCTGTAGGTATGTCAGGAAATAGAGCTTTTGTTTGTTAGCAACTCTGGACCCTTACACGTGACCTAAGGAGGTTTCCTGTAAATTTCTTTAAATGCTTACAAACAAACAAGCAGCGAAGAAAAGAAGAACACCTCTGATCTGGAACGGCGTATTTCAAATGTACCCACAGAGGCACCTTGGGGTTGCTGGGGAGGACATAGGGATGGAGGGTGGCATCATATATGTTTATTGTGGTTTGCAGACACAACATTCTGTAACAAACGGGTCCATTGCTTTCAAAAGTGTGAAAACTAATCAAGGTAATTTGTAATTTGATGGTTTTGTTTCTGTTCTCTAATGTCAGTGCTAGTGGACTCCCTCGTTTCCTTGTGCTTTGTTGAGGCTAATCTGAAAAGTACACTTTATGCTCCAAACACTCACCAACCCGGGGTGCAGAGAGGAGTCAGGAGAGCGGCCAGTGGCAGGGGAGGCCAGCCTGGCACACAGCATTGCCTGAGAGGCTCAACGAGATGGCTGGTCGTCCCGAGAACCCCTAGGACTGGCTGCAAACTGGTCTTGGGTGGGGAGGGAGTCTGCACAGAGAACCTACTTTTGTATTCCCCTCGAAGCTATGGCGAGGGGGTTGTCAGGAGATTTTTTTTAAAAGATTTTTTTTTTTTAATTTTTATTTATTTTTAGAGAGAGGGGAAGGGAGACAGAGAGGGAGAGAAACAGCAATGCATGGTTGCCTCTCACATGGCCCTCATGGGGACCTGGCCCGCAACCCAGGCATGTGCCCTGACGGGGAATCGAACCGGGACCCTCTGGTTCCCAGCCCGCGCTCAATCCACTGAGCTACACCAGCCAGGGCAGGAGATTTTTTTAAATCCTGGAAAATATACGTAACATTTACCATTTTAAAGTGTATAATTTGGTGATATTTTGTACAGTCAGTGTTTTGCAACCATCATCCCTGTCTAGGTCCAGAACATTATCACCCCAGAAGGGAATCCCATAAGTTAGACATTCTGATAGTATTAACGCTTTCTGCAACATTGTGCTGTCTGGAAAGGCTATTATCACTGCCAATGAAAACAAACAAAAAACAAAAAAAAACCCCAAACCCTGAAGGGTTCTCTTCAACATAGGTGAGGTCCTTGATTCAAATCTCATACTTAAGTGTGAGATTTATGAACTACGGAGAAAAATCTAGGACTGGAAGAGGCAAAGTAACACGAGCTAAGGAGGAGGTGGTAGATCTATTTCAACCGTCTTTTTCCCCCCAGCTGAGTCTTACATAAGGAAAGCCAGTAAGAAAAAGGGGTTTTGAACATGTAGATAAGCCATCATTGATGTTAAATGACAGAAGAAACATGTGTTCACTTGTGGGGATGTGGGTAAGTCTTGACCAACTGAGGAAAAGCCACTCTACTTTGGTCACCCAGAAACACTTGGTCATATCCTTTGAGGACCTGCCCAGTTCTCAGCATCTCATTTTTAGGACAGATGGAAAAGGTGAGAAGCACCTGACCCTAAAGGACCTTCTCAGCTTACTCAGGAAATGCCTGGAAGGTAGGGCCATTTTCATGGTATTTCCTGAAGCCAAAGTAACTATTTTTATATCTCTAACCCAGAAGGAGACAGAAGTCAGGATTTTAGGAGGTTCACTAAGAAAACTAATTTCAGAGGCTACTGTAATCAAAGGCCAGACAGATAATGAAAATAAATTGGTCAAAAAAGGAAGACTAATGGTATTGTGGTTATGTAGGAGAATGCTCTAGTTCTTAGCAAAAAGCAGAATGAAACATTTAAGGATGGAGATAAAAGTCTTCAGCGTGGGACAATGAGCTAGTAAATTGTATGTTTCTGATTTGCTACAATGAGTCATGCAGTTTCACTAAAAAAGATGATACTTACCTCATGAGGTTGCTCTGAGAATGAAATGATAACATATATAAAGGAAGGTCCTCAACTCTAGGAGCCCACGTTCCATCTCAGACCAATTAAATCAGAAACCTGAGGTGAGGCCAGGGTATCAGGGTTTTTCCAGCAGTCCCCACATGGGTTCTAATGGGCACCCCAGGTTAATCACTGAAGAAAAGTGCCTGGCTTAGAACACAGTGTTCATATCTAAAGGTCTTCCAAATCACACTCGGAGCATCAGCTGCCTCTCGTATGTGTCCAACCAGGGACCTGGCCCGCAATCCAGGCATGTGCCCTGACTGGGAATTGAACCAGTGACCTTTCAGTTCACAGGCTGGCACTCAGTCCACTGAACCACATCAACCAAGGCTATATTCCATTATTTTAAATGGGTGAAATAATAATGCCATCTAGTTTCTAGTCAATTTCTCTCAAATCATCAGAACACTTAAATACTAAATCCTTAAATTAAAATTCACCAGGGGCTTCTGCAAAACTCAAAACATGAATTATCTAACTATTTGAAAGTCCTTGGTAAGCGTGTGTTGTGCCTCAAAATACTATTCAGTATAGGGCAGTGCTACTCAAAGTGCTGGTCTGCAAAAGGCTTCTGTCCAAGAAGAGATATGGAACTTAAGCCAGAAGGCAAAACAACTATGTGTCTAAGCACACTGCTTAGTTTGGAGGACTGCTCTTACGGTAAAGCTAACGGAGCCCGATAGACCCCGGGATAGGCTTCTCATATTATCACAGACCAGCAACAAGTCGTTTTGGAGGGTTTTGGTTAACATTTTAAATAGTACACTTGTTTAGGATATGAATTATGCTTTCCGCCTACACTGCAACAATACTATTAAAAAACAGTGAAAAATATAAATACGTATAATATACATAAATAGATATCCTAGAGTGACAGTTTATCATCCCAATTGTCCTCATTTGAGAGTGAGGAAGGTGCTAGTAATTAGGACGACAGGATGACAGGCATAAACTGGGACTCTGCCAGGTAAACTGGAACATGCAGTGAACCTAGCCGAACCCTCAAGCAAAGAGCGAGAAAGGGGAGCAGAGGTTAACACGAAGCCAGGACTGCGGTCCTGGCTGGAGAGGAGCTGGCTCGTGACTATACATCTCATTTCGCATTCATGCAGACTCTTGATGGAAGGTTTGTGGTTTGGATGGTAAACTCTGGGTAAATTTCTGCTAGTTGTTATAGGTATTCTTTGATGTCTTTCTGTGCTAGATACTCCACACAATGCTATTAATCTACGGTTGGTTCAAGAGTCACTTCTGTGGATGAGGTGGGGGAGTGGGATCCCAATGCCTTTGCATCAGTTTTTTTGGCAGTCTTTTTGAGGCCAACAGCTGTCCCCTACGGAACAGGCTAGGCCCGTCATAAGAGATTCATTCTGCCTTGTGAGACTTGGGAGCTTGAGGTGGGTGGGTGGGGAAAGAGCCTGATCACAGATGGCCTCTCGTTTATCTTTGTCTTTGGATATGGTACCTTTTCAGTTATTAGGTGAATGTGATGATCACCTTGCAGGAAATAGATGTGGCATCCTGATGTACCCTGGATTGAGAGAACAGTTGCTGCTTCAGGCTGGGCAAGGGAAGACGGGACAACCCAGCTTGGTATAGTAAAACTTTCTTTAGAGGCCTCCAGGAAGAGGTTGATAAATGGTACTTTCCTGATGGGGACTGGGAAAAAGATGAGGGAAAAATGAGGCAAACACACACAGGGCTACTGTGAGGGACATTATTTTGCCGCGCATAATGGGCTCCCATGGTTTAGCACTACCCGTGTATAATGCTCATCCTTATCTTTCCATCAAAAATTTGGGCAAAAAAGTGCACATTATACATGGCAAAATATGGTAAATGTGATGTATGAGAAAGTACTAGGTAGGTTGAATTTAATAACCAAATACTCTTTGATCATCATTTTTAGCATGTATGTAGAGAGTTAAAAACAGAACAAAATAAAAAAAAATCTCATTCTTCATGAGGAAGACAATTATTTCTTGAGCATGTCAGGTACTGAGTCTGACATATGAGGCCTGTCTGGAAAAAATCCAGCCATTATTAATATAACGAGAATGCTCTGCACAACATTGATGTAACCTGGCAGCCAAGGAGAGTGGACTGGAATGCGCACATGTGAACAATAATGACTTCACTGTACTAGTCAGTGGGGGTGGTAGATGCCGTTGAGTAGCATGTGTACTGTGCGGCTGTTGCATTCAAAATGACTGCGTGAGTAGAGCACAAACAAACATCAAATTTTGCATTAAGCTTAAACATTTCCCCACGGAAACTACTGAGATGATTCGGAAGGCTGCAGCTATGGGCAACTGGTGATTGGCAGCTTCATCACAACAATGTGCCCACTCACGCATTAGGTGTTGTGCAGAGTTTTCTGGTGAAATATCAAATCACCCAGGTGACTCAGCCCCCCTCCAGCCCAGATTTGGTATCCTGTGACTTCTGGCTTTTCCCCAAACTAAAGTCACCTTTGAAAGGGAAGAGATTTCAAGCTGTTGATGAGATTCAGGAAAATACGAAGGGGCAGCTGATGGCAATTAGGAGAACTGTGTGAGGTCCCAGGGTGCCTACTGTGAAGGGGACTGAGGTGTCATTGCCCTTTGTACAATGTTTCTTTTATCTTCTTCAAGAAATGTCTCTATTTTGCACATTACTTGGCTGGATACTTTCTGGACAGACCTCGTATTTTATTATTTACTCTTCATAATCTTCTAGATCTTTCTAACTCCACCATCTTCCTTTAAAGTAAAATCTAACAAGTCGGCCTTGCCCTCTTACCATTGCTGAGAGAATCTGCACTCCCAGGACTGTGCTGCCTAGAGACCAGCTCGCTCCCTGTCTTCCTCATCTCCGTGTTTTCATTATATCGTCTTTTCCAGTAGTTGAGTTCTTCACGATCAGATTCCTGACAGCGCCGCAGCACCGCCATGGAGCGCCTGGTTTTCTCTACCATTTCCATGATGCAGTTCAGGGCCTGGGCCAGAGAGGAAGTTAGGCAGTGACGAGATGAGGAAATTCAAACACCAATATTGCAAATCAAGGGCAGGTAAACAAAATATATAAAGAATTTTATATATTTAAGTATCTTAGCAATAACAAGTTTACATTTTAAAGTCTTCCTTACCACTTCTTTTAAAATATATATGTGTATATGCAAATATGTGTGTATACACACACGTCATTTATTTTTTGTTTGGATTTCAAATGAACACTTTGGATTCTTCAAGGTTGAAGCAGCCAGAGTCTCACTGTAATATGGCCCTTTAAAGACTACAGTGAAACCACATTATATATCTACCTAAAGGCATCTGATAGAGCTGGAGATTTATTAAAACTGCAATCAGAAATAATGTTCAGGGACAGTATCACTCAAGATGGAGAAAGTTAGTGTATGTACATTTTAATGAAGTACATTAAGAGAAGATGAAGTATATCTTCTCTTCCCTTTTTAGTGAGAAGGGAAACCCTCTCTTATAATAGGACAAGAACTTGGGGTTACATTCTGTACTAGTATGCCAATTCTCATCTGTTTTTGGAGAAATGCCATTTACATAACACTTCCTATATACCAGGAGCTATGATTAGCACCTTACATATCACAACCCTCCAGTGAATGCAAATACAGCACTTCTTTTAATAAAAAAAAGAATATATATATTTATTTATTTTCAGAGAGGGGGAAGGGAGGGACAAAGAGAGGGAAAGAAACATCAATGTGTGGTTGCCTCTCGCAAGCCCCCAACTGGTGACCTGGTCTGCAACCCAGGCATGTGCCCTGACTGGGAATCGAACCAGGGACCCTTTGGTTCCCAGCCCGCGCTCAATCCACTGAGCTACACCAGCGAGGGCAACGAGAAAATATTTTGACACACAATCTTTTATTAGTTTCAGGTGTACAACATAATGACTCGACACTTACATACCTTATGAAGGGATCAACATGTCTAGTAATCATCTGACACCATGTAAGGTTATTACAATATTACTGACTATATTCTCTGTGCTGTACATCATATCCACATGACACTTATTTTATAACCGGAAGCTTGTACCTCTTAATCCCCCCTTCCTTGAACCCCTCCTCTCTGGCAACCATCAGTTTGTTCTCTGTGCCTATGAGTCACTCCCTGTTTTCTGTTGTTTGTGCATTTATTTATTTATTTATTTATTTATTTTTTTGGGGGGGGGTTCCACATGAGTGAAATCATATGGTATTTGTCTTCCTCTGTCTGACTTCTTTCCCTTTAGCATAATACCCTCTAAGTCCACTCGTGTTGTTGCAAATGGCTAGATTTCATTCTTTTTTATGGTTGGGTTAAAAAAAAGGAATGGATTTAATGGATTATTTTTTAAGTTATAAAAATTCAGGCTAAAAATGGTGAAGCAACTTACCCGTCACACAATGGTAGAATGTGGCAAAGCTGGGACCTAAACTCACAAACCTCTACTACATGACTTTTCTTGGTTATGACTTGAAGTGACCATCCCAACAAAAAGATCTGGGGGTTACTCTCAGCTCTTTTAGCTGGGGGAGTAGACAGATCAGCTTTTATTGCAAAGACACTGTAGATCTGGTTAAGTGCACTTGAAACATACATATTCTATTACTATTGGTAATATTAAGAATTAAAAGTAATAAATAGTTAGGAAAATGATACACTAAAGATTCTTACATGATCAAGATGTTTCCACTCATCGGCCCATTCCCTTTCTGTCAAACGGTGGTCTACCAACTCATCTTGATAGCCTCCATTTAGACCTATTAGAAATTGAGATTAAATTTAAAGACAGTGTGAAGAATACAGTAAGTAGAATTCGATTAAGTAAACACATACACATTCGTAACAACTATGAGCATACTACTAAGGCAATGATTCACAACAGAGTGTGGGACCCACAAAATGACAGAAAAACCAAAAAAATTATCACTGAGAATATATTTAAAAACTCATATGCACTGATTATGAAAGACAAAAAAAGAAAAAAGAAAAAGAAAAAGAAAGAAAAACAGGCTTATGTCACTTACTAAGATTGTGGTGTCTATCACGAACTTCTCGGTGTTCTAGCATCTTGTTGGGTTCGCGATACAGGTGGGAAGTTGCAATATCTTCTAAGGTGTAGTGCTGAAGCGGTGGAGGTGTAGGATGGAACTGGCCCCCAGGATTCATAAGGGGCACAGTGAGGGCAGGACTGTGCCGAGGAGCAGGGCTGATTGTGCATACTCTCTTGGCAGGAGGCTCAGGAGGAATTGTATCTCTTTCAAAACTGCTTTCTTCCCTCCTGTGCAAGAACAGGGAGTATATACCTGAGTCCATCAACACGAGTTCACGCAAACATGTCTCTGAGCATCGACTTTGCGCTATGTACTGTGCTACGCACTTTCACAAACAGGAAGACCATAAGGAAAGGTTTGCCATAAGGGATGAACTGAAATGTCTTCAGAGGCCGGAGAGATAATGGAAATTGCCAATTTAGTCCAGCATGAAATGAGAGGTCAAATTCATCCACAATACGGCAGAAACATCTAAACTTCATGAAGCAAAGTGAGAGATTAAGGAGATGATGACATTTTCTTATGTGATAAGAATATGATACTGTGGAGGTCAGTTATTGAAAACAATTCTCCACATGGGAGAAAAAAAGGCTCAATAATTAATAACACTCGTGAATTGGTAGGGCTTTTAGTCGTTTAACTTCAATTATAACAGTTTTCCACTGTTGTTAAAATATTGCGTCCTTGACAATCCATAAAATACTGTGGTAGACACTCATACTCAAATTTCCAGAATAAGTTAATATAATTTCAGTCTTCAAAGTAATGGTGATTCATTAGCAAGTATCAATAATTAATTGTAATACTTTTACAAAACCTCACACAGCAGTCCTAACCAGTGTGGCTCAGTTGGTTGGGCATTGTCCCGTAAAGCAAAAGGTCGCTGGTCTGAGCCTCAGTCAGGGCACATGTCTGGGTTGCGGTTCGGTCCCCGGTTGGGGCATGTACGGTTGCAACCGATCCATGTTTCTGTCTCACATCGATGTCTCTCTCCCTTTCCTTTTCCCTCCTTTCCCCTCTCTCTAAAAATAAATAATAAGCAAAATCTTAAGAAAAGTTCAAACCAAAAAAACCTCACACATCAGAAAAAATGCCTTGGGCAGATTATTTCTTACGGTTCAGGAGCAATGGACACACAGAATGCTCCACAGCAGACTTTCTCACCAGAGACATACAGAGTCATCTGAAAAGTTTTTGAACTATGCTCATGTCTGGGAGCTACGCCTATAGATTTGAGAAGCATTCTGTTGCCAGACATTGGGACAGAACAATACTAACCTTAGAATTCTGTGTCCATACCTATAATATAATCACGGTAATCAAATATCATTTCACAAGCAAAAGGGAAGCTCAGAGTGGTTCCAAAAAGGAAGGACAACCAAGCTCTTCGCTGCTCACCTTTCTGGACTGGGCCTCTTGCCATTTCCATGCACTTCCATGAGCAGCTCAGAGGAGTCAGCAGGTGATGCGATACTTGTATTGAGCAGAAGGTGTTCGTGCTGAGCCAGGTACTGGGACGGGGTCTGCTTGGCGGCCCGAGCGCAGTGCAGCAGTTCTCGCTGCAGCAGGGGCAGATTGGCCTTGAAAAGAAAAGACAGGGTCTGGACGGCAGTTTTCCTGGCGTTGGGCCCCACACCTCAAAAGGCTTTTGCAGACAACACGACGTAAGACCAAAGCCCTTCTTTCCTTCTCAGTCTGATATTTTCATATGCCTCTGTGAGTAAAGCGACACCTATTATACTGAACGGGAAAGACTGGTTGACTTGTCATTTATCCTCACAAAATTTAAGTCCCCTTAAGGAAGAGAATGTGCTTTCTCTACCTTTGTGGCCTATTACCGAGTCAAACAGAGCTCAATACAGGTTTGTTGAACATAATAATTTAAAAACTTATGCATTTTTGAAGACTTTGGTCAGTTACAGAATTCGTGTGCCTTCATGGGAGTAGGAGGTACTCACTCTTCCATCTATCATTACAAGGCCTGCTTTCTCTGAGTACTATGTAGCCTTTCCTTCACGTTCTTTATGAGAACTGCCATGGAATTCTGGAAACGGTGATTACTCCAGCTTGGCTGGAACGTGAGGTTTCAAAAAAAAAGTACTGGGAATGACTGGAGTGAAGCCTTAGACTGGGCTCTGAGGATACACAGGTAACCCATGGGCAGAATTGATTTCTTGGTATGGCATCCTCATTGGGCACATTTCTTTCTTTTGTAAGAGGATAATTAACTGTGTATTAATTATTTTTCCTTCTCAAACTGAGAAAACCTTTAATGTGGACAAATCATTCAAAAAAACCTGGGGCTGGCTTTAGTTCTGCGGGTACTTCAATTCAAGCATTACTTCAAAAAAAACCCCATATACTCTCACCTTAACTCTAATTCCTTCATATATAAATGCAGTTTTCCCATATTCCTTTATTAAAAAAACAAAGTAAACATTGTATTTCAACTCCAAGTTTACAAACAACTCAGAATGAGCCCATAACAGAAGTCTTTATTCCAATGGAAATAGATGAGCAAGTGAAAGGCAAGCAGTCATCCCTTTACCAAGGGTTAATTTATTAGGCACCATAATTAGTGACTGTTTTAAAGCAGAAATAAATCAACAAAAACCCAAATGCTAGCCAAAAAGCTGCCATAACAACCTACCTCATGCTGTTTTCCAAAATAAGTTAAGAATAGGGAATTTGATGATATAAGATACTTTTTAAGTCTGTTCTATAATCTCAATCTGTAGCAACTGTAAAAATTTAATTGAAAAAATACTGTGCCAGATCCTTATATCTGTGATGTATATGTACCTTTTGATGAATTCTTTTTCAAAAAGAGCTAATTCTTCCCCAATGACACAAATCTCACAAATCCTTCTTGATTCCGGAGTCTTGGGGGAAATAATCGTCTCCTAGCTCTGACATCCAGAAAACAGACCGAGAAAGAACTAGCACATCTGTTTGAAGGCTAAGCAGGGCGCCACAGACAGCTCCAGCAGCCCTGTTCAGCGCTGTCAGAGCAGAGCGGTGCACAGGCCACAGGCACGTGCCTTCTCCTGTGTGTCTGCTATGCTCCGGTTCAAAAGGTTTTTAAAAACCGGTCTAGTACTTCAGGAGGGTGACCCATCTTCTTGATATTATGATTGGCCAGATATTTAGGCTTTGTGGGTTAAGAGGCAAAACTGAAGGTATTGTGTTGATACCCATATACAAGACAGAAAACAAATTTTCAGATATTATACTGACAAAGGTGAAAATATATATATATATATATATATATAAAATTGAGTACAGTTTTTTGGTAGTATTGGGCCAATAAAAAGAATGGGATTCATTTGGAAAGGGGGTAGATTAAGAAAAGCAACTTAATTGGGGTTCAAAGTTAGTGTTCCTTATTATCAAACCAATTACAAATGTTCGCTTGTAAAACTAATTCTCTCCATGGGCTGTATAAAACTATACGGTGGGCTGGGTTTGGGTCATAGGTATCTAAACTCTAGCTGGTCTAGAGCACATTAGTATCCGACTATAGTCTTTCACTGCCTTTAAGCTATGCACAACTCTGTAAACTATAGATAAGTGATAACAATGCAAAATAACTGTTGCCTATGGACTTGCATAAAATTATGTCCAGTACAGGTTCAATTGAGTTCCCTTACCCACCGTAGACAAAGCCAATTGTATCTGTGTGCCCATTCATATCAATAATCCTGATCTATAAATGTGTCTGTTCTTTGGGCTCTCCCCCAAACTGGTTCTAACACCTTACTCATTACTGAGTTAAAGAAAATCTTTGATACAGGTTCATTCTTTCTCTGTGAGTCATAATGATACCGGTTTTGGAAAATTATTGCTTAATAGGAGAAAATAGTAACTTTTCAGTGGAAAAGCATGACAAATATCGCCTTTTGATCAAAGTCAACACGAAATTATCAAGTGATCAAAGTCAACACCAAGTTAGGAGACTAATTAACATATATGTCCCTTGACAGCATCAGTGACATCTTACCTGCTACTTGCTGCCTAAAATGCATAACTCGATTCTCATCATGAGGAAGTGTCAGAAAAATCCAAGTTGAGGTACATCTAAAAATTAACCATCTTGTACTCTTAGTGGAATATTTGGTGAAACATGAACAAGGTCTATAGTAATAGTGTTTTATCAATGTTAATTTCCTGATTTGATAATTATACAAAAGTAATTTTTAAAAAAAGATTTTATGTTTAGAGAGAGTAGAAGGGAGGGAGAAAAGAAAGGGAGAGAAACATTGATCAGTTGCCTCTTGCATGCCCCCAACCAGTGACCTGGCCTGTAACTCAGGCACGTGTCCTGACCGGGAATAAAAACAGCAACATTTTAGTTTGTGGAGTGACCCAATCCACTAGGCCACACCAGCCAGGGCTATACTAAAGTCATTTGATGTACTACGTCTGTAGCTTACTCTCAAACATTTCTGAGGAAAAAACTAAATCTAAAGACAAAGAGAATAATATGTAGATGTGGTAAAATATTAATAAATGGAGAACCCAAGTAAAGGATAAAGAAATTTTCTTGTACCATTTTTTAACTTTTCTATGAGCATAACATTATCTCAAAAGAAAGATTTTTAAAAAGAGTATATTACATATAAATCTAACACTGTCTTACTTATCACTTTACTATTTCGTCAGGGGCACTGACCTTGTTCACCTTAGACTGTCAAATAAAAAAATGATGGCAGCCAACAAAACGATAGCCATTTGGTGTGAATGTATCAAAACTATACCTATTTTTTTGTCAGGATGGCAAAACATATATTTTTTGGCATGCCACAGAATTTCATTCATTAGTTCACGTGTGCCACGAGATGGAAAAGGTTGAAAGTTGCTGCCTTAGGGTGCAAGTCTGAACTGCAAAGGCCCGTTCTGTGACAGCCTCCTCTCTGGCCACGGCCTCTGCAAAGAGCGCAGCCTCCATGCCACCCCTACGCTTCTGGCCACGGCCCACTCACCGCCTCCTCCACTCTCTACCTTCTCCTGTGTGTTACCAGCAGAGTCTGCATACAGACCAAAACGCAAGGCTTTTGTAATCCTCATCAAGTATAAGAATCATCGGCAAACTGCACTCATATTTCTCTGGCAGCCCAAACTAAAATAAAGATATGAAAATGTGCACGCTGCCCCGATTTAGATCACAGAACGGGGATCAGTAGCAGATCTTGAGGAAATGTTAAGATAAAAAATTATATTCAGTATTTCGCTCATAAAAATTACCTTGAGGAATGGAATCACAAAAGGACGAAGAGGAAAGTTTGTAGCTTCTTGGAGCTTGCAATGGAATTCTTCAATTGTTACTGTTGAGTTCTGAAAAGAGAAATAACCTTGTTCAACCTCTGAAACTAGACACTGTCCTTCTTATAGAAATCCCTTTTAAATCATAAAGAAAAGGTTAATTCCAAGAGCACTACTGTGAACTCAGATCCTTCTCAAAGGTTAACCAAATTTTATAAAGGTTTCCTTTATAAAAGAAATTCTGCCTCCTTGATTTTCTTTTCTGTACTACCCCAAATCTAAATTCCCCTCTATGTTCAGCAGACTGGGTTGCAGAATAGGGCACTGCCTTCTTCACTACTCTTGATGACAGGTACTCAGGTCCCTTATACTGCAGGATTCATGGCAAGTCACCTCAAGTACAGGAAACCAAGCTTATAATTCTTCCAGTTGAATAGATCCTGATCAGTCTAAAATGTCAACTTAAAGACTCAAGCTAGAGCTGCATTTCTTTCTTTCTTTTTTTTTTTTTTTAAAGATTTTGTTTATTTTCAGAGAGAGGGGAAGGGAGGGAGAGACAGAGGGAGAGAAACATGAAAGTACGGTTGCCTCTTGTGTGCCTCCTACTGAGGACCTGGCCCACAACCCAGACATGTGCCCTGACTAGGAATCAAACCTGAGACCCTTTGGCTCATAGGCTGGCACACAATCCCCTTAGCCACACCAGTCAGGGCATGAGCTGCATTTCTTTAGAAGTTCTTTCTTCACAGGTTCTGCCTACATCCTAGCATTAGTTCCCCAAATCTTCTAATTTCAAAGTTAAAAACAAACAAACCCAAAAGGGGCCTTCTGCCTTGAATGGTTGTTTGCAAAATAAGAGCATCTCTGAACAGGTAGACTTCCACTGGTAGATTTTAGTATTCCCAGGAAAGTTATTAGCATTTCCTCTGTTTTTTCCAAAAGTCTGATTTAAAACTAGGATTCTCAGTTCCTCTGCTAAAGGGAATGTACAAATAAAAATACTGTATTTTCTCAAAGTCCACAAAATACTTTTATTTCAATTCCCCCAAACACAGTACAATTACAAAATAAGTTTAAAAAAACAAAACAACAAGACAAACAAAAAACTTGGCATTAATCTGAATTCTTGATCCCCCTGAGGACAATCATCACTTCTGGGATTTTTACAAAATCTTCAAGTGTTCAAAAATGTAACATGTACCATACAAATTATTCATCAGTACCATATTGCTTCTTAACAATAAGAAATGGCAAATGCATAGGTCTACCAACAAGAAACTACATTAAAGATTATAATATAGTCATGCTTCAGAATTTGTATGAATTAATGAGGAAAGGTGCCTATAAAATACTTTAAATGAAAACTCAGAAACAGTCTATTTTACAAAAACCTATTTAATAAAACTCATACACACAAACATAATATTTTAACTGTCTGGAAGGACAATTATAACAGTAGTTATTTCTGGATGTAAAATTATGTTGCATATTCCAAATATATCATATCAATATTCGGGAAAAATAAAATTATTTTCCTTAAGGGAAAAAGAGTGTATCAGATTTAACCATGTTAAATAAAAATATTTGAATAGTTTAGCTCATTTCATACTAAAAATTCTTTTAAATTTTAAGTACCTGTTTTAAGTACATGCCACTTGTATAATGCAACCAAGGTACCAATATTCAGGAATAAAAATTAAGTGTAAGAGAATGATATTCTTTCTCTACTATAATAAATTCAATTAGGCCTCGAAATAAAAAAACAAGTGAAGTAAATGTATGGAAAGACTGTGTGAATGACTAAGTTTTCTCGTGGATAGACAAAGGATAAAAAGAATAAACTGTATAGCACAGAGAAATAGTGATTCGGGCCAGTGAAACGGACTCAGGGCTATTAGTAGTAAAGATGCGAGGCAACCCTCTCTATCTGAGATTGATGATAAGCCACTGTTCTTTTATCCTTTCTTCTCATTCAGTTACTTAATAAATAAAAGCATAGTTCTTTTTCCCCTAAGAACTCAGTCTAGTGCAGCGATTTTCAACCTTTTTAATCTTATGGCACACATAAACTAATGACTAAAATTTTGTGGTGTACATATACACACCAAAAAAAAAAAAGGTATTTTTTGCCAATCTGACAAAAAAAAAAAAAGGTATTATTTTGATTCATTCACACTGGACAGCTATTGCTGTGTTGCCTGCTGTCATTTTTGTTTGTTTTTGAGAGAGAGGGGAATGGAGGGAGAAAGAGGGAGAGAAGCATGGATTGGTTGCTTCCCATACCATACATGCCCCGATGGGGGATCGAACCAACAACCTTTCTTATAGGACTTTGCTCCATCTGAACCAGACAGGCCAGGACAGCTACTATCATTTTTTAATTTGACAGTCTAAGGGAAAAGAGGTCAGTGCCCCTGGCTAAATAGTTAGGTATTGCATGTTTTAAGAATTCTTGCGGCACACCATGGTCCAGTGGGAAAACAGATAAATAAGCTCTTCATTCCAATATGATCGAGGTACACATATGCAGGGCTCTACCGGTACACAGAGAAGACATGTTTCAATCAGACTTAGCAGGACAAGAAAGGATTACAGAAACGTCATCTGAAGAAGGGAAGACACGGCCTTGGGAAACATGCTTTTGACAGGGAGAACGTAAAAGGCACAACGTTAGAGGGTCTGGTCTCTGGATGGCAAGGGTAGTACCGACAGTGGTCTTAGAAGATGATGGGCGTAGAGAGTGACCAAATAAAACTTTTATTCTTTTAAAATTGAGATAATTACAATCACAGCAAGTTGGGAAAATAGAACAGATAGGTTTCCATACATCCTGCACTCAGGTTCCCCCAATGGTTACATTTCATACACCTAAAGTGCAATATCAAAACTAGGGAACTAATGTTGGGAAAATACGTGTTCAGTTCTGTATCATTTTATTGTATTCATGTAAACCACCACTGCAATCAAAATGCCAAAATGTAGAAATTTTATCTACCTTTATCCTCCTGTGTTTACAATATAATTGCCTTAAATACTTCCCTTATATATACTGACAACAATATTAGACAATTCTATAATTTTTACTTTAACCACAATACATAATTTAGAAAACTCAAGAGGAGAAGGATAGTCTATTGTATTTACTTTTCCATTTTTCTTTCATTCATCCTGGTATTTCAAGATTCTTTCTTTCACAGCAGGGGTGGTGAAGCGCCAGGCTGCGATGAGGGCCCCAGCTCCCTCCAATGGAACCCTTTGATGGGTGACGACTTACCCTGCCAGACACTTGGCTGTCTGCCTGACAAATGACATGGGGACCAAGTGACCTGGGTACAGGTTTCTTTTTGTACCAAATGGTGAATTTGTAACAAATTGTCTGACTGGCACACAAATTTTTTTCTTTTTTTAAGATTTGGCTATGGCAGTATACTGGATAAGATAGCAGGATTTGATATTTTGATCTGAGTTCAAATCCTGCCTGGACCTCTGGCTAGCAAGGTGGTCCTGAGGAAGACATTCACTTAAAAAATTACGTTTTATCGATTATGCTATTACAGTTGTCCTGATTTTTTCCCTTTTCCCTCCTCTACCAGCACCCCCAACTCCCTCAGGCAATCCCCCCACCATTGGATCAATGAAGAATGAATAAGCAAAATGTGGTGTATACATACAATGGAGTATCATTCCACCATAAAACAGCAGAACATTCTGACACATGCTACAACATAGATAAACCTTGAGGACATTATGCAAAGTGAAATAATAAGCCACCCAGGTGTACTCTCCCTTTCGGGGGCACAAGCCTACACCTGAGTCTTTCCCTTCCCCTTCTTCGTCCTCACAGGTGCCTTCCCTTTGCCTTACTCTCTCCTAAGCTCCAAGGGCCCTTCTTTTGCTTCTGTATCTTGTTTCCTAGGTCCATGCAGCCCAGCTGGCTCACGTCCATTACCTCTGTTATTTTCTAAATAAATTTTGTCTTATAATAAGAAAGAAGAGAGAGAGAGAGAGAAAGAGAGGGGGGGGGAAGCAGGCAGCCATAAAAAGACAAATACTGTATGACTCCACTTATATGAGGTACCCAGATTAGTCAAGTAGAACGGTGACTGACAGGAGCTGGGGGGAAGGAAGGAATGGGGATTCATTGTTTAATAGCATGGTTTCAGTTTTGTAAGATGAAAGTTCTGGCCCTGGCCAGGTGGCTTAGTTGGTTAGAGCTTCATCCCAATACACTAAGGTTGTGGGTTTGAGCCCTGTCAGGGCACACACAGGACTCAACCAATGATGCATCAATAAATGGAAAAACAAGTAAGTGTCCCTCTGTCTCTCTGAAATCAATTAAAAAAAAAAAAAAAGACTTCTGGAGGTAGATAGTAGTGATAGTTATACAACAATGAATATATTAGATATCATTGAATTATACACTTTAAAATGGTTGAGATGGTAAAATTTATGTGTATTTTACCACCTCCTAATGATACCAACATTTTTTTAAATGGAAAAAAAAAGTTAACCCAAGCACTGCCATTTAAAAGAGACGACTGGCACCCTGGCTGGTGTGGCTCAGTTGGTTGGGGCATTGTCCCATAGACAGTAAGGTCATGGGATCAATTCTTGGCCAGGGCACATGCCTAGGATGAGGGTTTTGGTATCGGTAGGGGCACGCATGGTCAGGAAACGTGAGAGAGGCAACCAACCAATGTTTCTCTCCCACATCGATGCTTCTTTCCCTCTCCCTCCCTTTCCCGCTCTCTAAAGTCAATGACCATGTCCTTGGGAGAGGATAAAGAAATAAAATAAGAAATAAATAAATAAAAGAGACAACTGACTACATCTACATATACTTTGGCTAAAAAAAAGATGCATGGTTTAAAAATTTTTCTTTTGCAAATGAGGCTTCTTATTTTTTTCTTTTACTATTGAAATTATCTTTAGGCACAGACTCTACTTAAAGTAATTTGTTGTTGGAACTGGCATAATATTCTGATGTCTGCTTTGCTTCCAATTAAGTTCAAACTCATTTTGACATTTATAGTCAATTTTATTAGTCTAGATCCAGGAGGATTTTTCCCATAATAGTGTAAAATTTGACCAATAAACACTTTTTTCCAAAACAATAATCTTTCCCTACCTGATGAGGGTAGTTTGCTATACCTGGATCTATTTTTTGCAAACAATATGGTTTATACTGAACATCGATCTCTTTCTGGGAGTCTGCAATTTGCTAAGTGCTGGGGAAGGAGTACCTATGTGTCCAGACCACAGAAAAACTTTGGGCACCGAGTCCCTAATACGCTGCCCTGGGCAGAAACATTGTACACTCATTGTTGCATTTTCATTGTTGGTGTAAGAGTGAGCTCTGTGTGACCAATCATAGGAAATCTGTACATGGATTCCTACAGATTCCAACTGTGTCTCTCTCCTTTATGATCCAATTATGTATCCTTATTATACATCTGTAATAAATCTTAGTTGTGAGCGTAACTATGAGCCAGGTTCTTGGAATTCTTCTAGTGAATCTCAGAACACAGGGTTATAATAAGTATAAATTGTAGTATATCCTACAATAAAACATAGCAACGAAAATGAACAATTTACAGTTATATGAAACAACAGAGGTTGAATGTCAAATAATTAAATAATCATTTATTGCATTCTGTCTTGCACGAAAGTTGTTTTTTCCACACTACACCAAGACTGATTTAAGTTAGAAGTTCTTAAACTTTTTAGACTTAGGATCCTTCTAATTTATAAGGGTTACCTCTATCAATCACTAACCATATCAGAAATTAAAACGGAGAATCTGAAAAATATTAATCCATTACAAAATAACTATTTTCCCCAAAAAATGTAGTGAGAAGAATGGCGCTGTTGTCACAGTTTTGCAAATCTCTTTCCTATCTAACTTAATAAGATACAGCTGTGTTCACCAAGACGCTTCTGCATTTAATCTGTTGCAACATTCTATATCACGCAGCCTCCAGAAAATTCCATCATATACTCACGAGAGTAAGAGTTAAAAGGCAAGTAACATCTTAGTATGATTATGAAAATAATTTTTACCTCCTGGACTTTCTAATAGTCTGAGGGAATCCCAGGGGTCCCTGATTACACTCTGAGAACTGCGGCATGAAAGAAAGTTTAGTGCTGTGATTCATCTTTACCACATATAGATGCTAACATGCAGGAGCACAGGGTGATTTACTGGAGGTAAATCTTAAAGAATTCAATGTGCAGACATTGGGGACTGGCAGAACTTCCCTTGTATAAACTGAGGGTCAAACCCTACCCTGCTGGCCCCGTCAGAAAGTCACTCCCTTCCACCACGAGTTCACCACACTCTGTACAGCACCTTAAAATTGTATGTACCTTAAAAACTCTAAAGAAATTGTGTTTGCACAATGAGCTGAAGAACATAATCCATTTGATACTATTTGTTTAGACCACGAAATTTACAATTTCACAAATTATTCTTCTGAAAATTAAAGTTGCTACTTTTCCTTTCTCTCTGGCTTGGAAACAATGTACTAGACACTGATTATATTAAACAAAGCCTGGCATTAGCCCGGCTGGTGTAGCTCAGTGGATTGAGCGCGGGCTGGGAACCAGAGGGTCCCGGTTTGATTCCCAGTCGGGGCACATGCCTGAGTTGCAGGCCAGGTCCCCACTGAGGGCCATGTGAGAGGCAACCATACATTGCTCTTTCTCCTCTCCCTTCTCCTCTCTCTGAAAATAAATAAATTAAAAAAAAAAAAAAAAAAAAAAGCCTGGCATTAATTTGGTTGAGCCTTAGTGACCTGATGAAACTCAGTTTTAAGACATATTCAAAGCTGCGTAATGGCCCTGACAAGTGTGGCTCAGTTGGTTGGGCATCATCCCACAACGCGAAAGGTCACCAGTTCAATTCCTGGCAGGATACATGCCTGGGTTGTGGGGATGTGCGGGGGAGGTAACCGATCAATGTTTCTCTCCATCTCTTTTTCCTTCCCTTCCCCTCTTTCTAAAAATAAATAAATAAAATCATTTTTTTATAAATCTGCTTAATGGAATTAAATCAACAGCATAGGAAATAATTAGGTAAACATTATAGATTTTTTTCTTTGATAAACACCTTTATACACAATTGAAATTCACAAATCAACAGTTTTACACAAATTATACTAATAACTAATCTAGTCTGCAGATTTTGCCACGTTGCTACAGGTTTGGAGTGAGAATATGTACAGCTTCTCTGCTGGCTTTGGTTCTGAGCCATATACTCAGGTAACCATCGACAGTGATGCTGTACTTACCACCAGCGCTAAAACAAGAGTCCGTACTTTCTCCCCAATCTCAGGTGAGATGTCATTGCCAAACTGCTGCAGGGTAGTGAGGAAGCGTTTTAACTTGCTGAGCTGCCGAGCACCACAAGTGGCTGGCAATTGTTGATTTGTTAGTGCAGATGATGTGGAGGAGGCAGGACCATTGCTGAATCTCTGTGGTGGTGATGGGGCACCATTCAGGGTAGGGGGAGAATGGTTGGTGCCATTGCTTACTGAAAGAAAGCCAAAAAGAAAAGTCTTAGTTTCGAAGTGCAAAGTACAAGAATCATTGATTCACTCTTATTGTCTGCATTATCCTTCATTTATTCACTTCAATTTTGTAAAGCACGTGTTAAAAGAGTTATCAAGACAACTGTTTCTGCCCAACAAGATTGCTATGTAAGTGAGACAGACTACCAGGTAAAAAATAGTAACAGAATAACACAGAAGTGTTAAAACAGAGGAGTAGAGTGCTAATAGAGCACAGAGAAGGGACATGTTACTCTACACGTGCCATGGGCAGGCTAGGTAGTTTTAAGACTTCTGGTAACAGGTACTGCATGAGATGAGTTTGGGAGAACATACATTTCCAATGAATGGACACCCATGCCCAGTTTTTATGTCGCATCTTCCCAATCTTAGGGTCTCAAGGAAGCTAAAGCAGTCCATTGGAATGTAGCATGTGAACAAGACACCCAGAAAACACAGAATTGTGTTACTGTGAAAAATGTTTTTTCTAGGTTATGCATTTAATGACCTAGTCCTGCAGTAAGCAACATATCTCTCTGACCATTCATAATATTCATGTCCTTCAGAGTAATATTCTCTCTGCCTTGACAGTGCTAGATTAATACTGCCCAATTCTTGGTTATTCAAAAAAGCATTTTTCTAGACACTATACAGGATACTCCAATTCTACATTTCTGTACAAATATGATCCAGGTGATTAGTTCCAGTTTTTCTATTTTCCTATTGTTCTCAGTAATTTTTTGCTACTTTTAATTTGGAACACAATCCTAGAGCTAAACTCTTGGCAGCATTCAGAAAACATTTCCTTTTTCACTGAACAGTGAAAAAATTACCCAGTGCTTAAGAGTCATTAGATTCTCACTTTCTCAAACCCAGGCCCGAAAATCTAAGAAGCTAAGCTATGTCTAAAAACAAGAAAAATTTTAAGTCAAGACTTAAGCCAAATTTAAAGAACCCAATCGTTTAATTTTTACCTAACTTAGAAAACTGTCATTTACTTATATTTTGCTTAATGCCAACTTGTTAATCATGAAAAATCTTCTACTTCTCTTCTTCCTCCAAGCCTGTCACAGTTGCTTGACTATCACTATTCCCACTTCCTGACTGATCTTTGTTCAAATTGGATCTGTAAGCTCTTCTTCATCCTATATAGATAACACCTGCATTAAGAAGGTTCCTTGGGCCCGGCTGGTATGGCTCAGTGAATTGAGCGTGGGCTGGGAACCAAAAGATCCGGGTTCGATTCCCAGTTGGGGCACATGCCTGGGTTGCGGGCCAGGTCCCCAGTGAGGGCCATGTGAGAGGCAACCATACATTGCTCTTTCTTCCTCCCTTCTCCTCTCTCTAAAAATAAATAAATCAAATTAAAAAAAAAAAGAAGGTTCCTTGGGACTCTGCTGATCCACATAACAGTAAACCCTAGGTAATTCAGTAATTCTTCTCTGTGCTATACATGCTTCCATTATGTTACTTACCAAATTATACTTAATAGATTATCTTAATAGATTCTACACTTTTTGATGAACACTTATACATCTGTGTATACTAAAATTAGCTAAGTTTTGTAAACTGTGTATACTGTATATACATTAGCTTTGTTCAAAAGCCAGCAATGTTAAGTGTTCAGAAAAATGCTGCTGAATGTGACTCATTGCTTAAAAGACTGACAGGCTGAAGGAAAAAAAGGTGCTTTCTCTTTTCTGTCTTCCATTAAAAAAGATCACCAAAGCTACTGGAGAGAAAGCTCAATCACTCAACCTTAGCAATCCAGAAAATTAGTTGCAGTGGCCTGCCATTTCTTTGTGTTCACAGAAAGGTCAATTGCCACTGGAGAGCTGCCCTTTTTTTAAGTAGCCCATTAAAATAATACATTATTGTGCTTTTAGCCACCCTGATGCCCAGACAAGCTTTTTCATGGCCTCTTTACTGAAAGTGTATGATTACAATTTCTGAAATAAAACACATCCACCCCCAAGTAGTCAAATACAGAGGTAAAAAGAGCTAAATTTATATATACATATCCCAGTCGTCTATATCTTGAAATCTGAATGATAGCCTGGGTTTAAATCTGTTTCATTTCAAGACGGTACTTAAATCTAAGGATGTATCACTTTGAGACAGAAAACATAATTTATGAAAAAGGATATGAAAATGCATTCCTTCCACTCTCGGTCAGACTGCTGCAGTTACCATTCACTCAATTTCAATGTTTTAGAAAATAAAAATTAAATCTTTTTAAAAGCTGTACCTCTTAGACTCTCTTCTCTTTAAAAAAATTAACACAGAAAACAAATGTTTGAGCAAAAACAGTGTGTGAGCTTGTGCGATGGTGTTTAAATAAGAAAGCACACGTAGTATCTAGTACAGTGCTCTGACATGCTATCTGGGTACTCCACAGGAGCACTTTCCTTCTGCTCTATGAGGCAAAGTGTCTGCAAGGGTTAATGTGAACTGGAGGTAGCATGCAGGGAAGGGCAGAACTCAAAATCTAGACGTGTGTATGCATGCATGTATGTATGTGTGTCTTTAGATTTTTAGATTTTAAATTGAGGGGTTTTTTTTTTTTTGGTTTTGTTCTTTTAGTATGTGTGTAGGATTGAAACTGTTGAGTTACAGGGTTTGTGGAAATTCAGCTTTAGTAGATACTGCCAAAACAATTTTCTCATACTTAATCTATGAGTGTTCAGGTTGCTCCACAGAGTCACCAAAACTTGACATTCTTTTTTCATTTTGAACATTCTTGTGGGTCTATGTGGTATTGCATTGGGTTTTAGTTTGCATTTCCTTGATGACTAGTAAAGTTGAATGCCTTAGATTTGTTGGCTAATATAATTCTTATGAACTGAACTGTGTCCCCCACAAATTCCTATGTTGAAGTTCTTAACCTCTCAGTACCTCAGAATGTGACTATATTTGGAGATAGGACCTGTAAAGGTTAAATGAGGTCATATGGGTAGGCCCCCAATCCATCATGACTACTGTCCTTATAAGAAGAGAAAGGGACATCATGAATGCATGGGCATGGAGGAAAGGGCATGGAAGGATATAGCAAGGAGGAGGCTTTTGCAAGGCAAGAATAGAGGCCTCAGAAAAAAAAAATCAAACTTGTTGACACCTTGATCTTGGACTTCTATCCTCTAGTCTATGGCATTAGCAAAAAAATGCAATAAATATTCTCTTTTTTGTAAAGAGACTTACCATGACAGTCCTGGAAAACTTTTAGAAGTGATCTGATAATTTTATGAAACTTATTTTAATTTCTATCAATCAATATGATAATTTTAATTCACTATTTTAGAGCCAAAGAAATTAAAATAGCTACTTTCAGAAAAGTACAAAAAGAATATTGGGACCATTAAGTTTTCAAATGCCCAAATTAGCTAAGTACTATTCTCAGAGGGCAAAAGCAATTTATAAAATAACCACATATACATTTCTGACATATTTATCTTTTTATCGCCATTTTGAAAATTTTGTGAATAGTATATGCAGAAAGCTTAATAGCAGTCAGTTGGTTAGATACAAATGTTGCTCTAAACCGTAAACCCAAGTAATTAAGAGGTCTCACATGCTGTAGGAGTAAATGACACTGGCCTAGGTCCTCCAGAATTTATTGGTGGGAGGGGTGGCATGGTGGGAGGTGAGGATCTTGACTGTATCTTCACTTCCACAGGCGATCCAGGCATTGCTGGCACCCTTTTCTCAGGACCAACTGTAGAGAATAAAAGAAATGGAGGTCAGAGTTTCTATAAAATTATAAAAATAGTAACAATCATTTGAAATACTGACATATTTTCCTAGAGGATTGAGAAGAAAATGCTTAGTTTAATAGGCTGAATAGTGGTCCCCAGAAAGATATCTACCTCTTACTCCCTTGGACTATAAATGTTTCCTTATTTGGAAAAAGGGTCTTTGAAAATGTAGTTAAGGATCTTTTTTTTTCTTTAAAGATTTTATTTATTTATTTTTAGAGAGAGGAGAAGGGAGGGAGACAGAGAGGGAGAGAAACAGCAATGTATGGTTGCCTCTCAATGTGAGGTTGCCTCACAGGGGACCTGGCCCGCAACCCAGGCATGTGCCCTGACCGGGAATCGAACCGGGACCGTGTGGTTCCCAGCCCGCGCTCAATCCACTGAGCTACACCAGCCAGGGCTTTTTTAAAAAAAATATATTTTATTGATTAGGTTATTACAGTTGTCCCATTTCCCTCCCTTTATTCCCCTCTGCCCCCCATTCCCCCTCTTTAGTTTTTGTCCATGGGTCATACACGTTAAGTTCTTTGGCTTCTATATTTCCTATACTATTCTTACCGCCCCCCCCGTCTGTTTTCTACCTACCGTTTATGCTACTTTTTCTCTGTACTTTTTCCTCCTCTTTCCCCCTCCCACTCCCCTGTTGATATTCCCTCCATGCCTTATATAAATCCCTTTAACATTTCATATAATAAAGGCTGTGTGATGATCAACTCCTTGAACTTGACCTTATCTGAGAAGCACTTTATCTGCCCTTCCATTCTAAATGAAATTTTTGCTGGATAGAGTATTCTTGGATGTAGGTCCTTGCCTTTCATGATTTGGCATACTTCTCTCCAGCCCCTTCTTGCTTGGAAGGTCTCCTTCGGGAAATCATCTGACAGTCTTATGGGAATTCCTTTGTAGGTAACTGTCCCCTTTTCTCTTGCTGCTTCTAAGATTCTCTCCTTATTTTTAATCTTGGGTAATGTAATTATGATGTGCCTTGGGGTGTTCCTCTTTGGGTCCTGCTTCTTTGGGACTCTGATCTTCCTGGACTTCCTGGAAGTCTATTTCCTTTGCCAGATTGCGGAAATTCTCCTTCATTGTTTGTTCAAATAAATGTTCGGTTTCTTGGTCTTCTTCTCCTTCTGGCATCCCTATGACCCAGATGTTGGGCCGTTTACAGATGTCTCTTGGAGGTTCCTAAGCCTCTCCTCATTTTTTTGAATTCTTATTTCTTCCTTCTGGTCCACATCGTTGATTTGAGTCCCAGTTTCCTTCTCTTCCCTATTGGTTCCCTGCACATTTCCCCTCATTTTCTTTAGCGTATCCTTCATTTGTTCATTTATTTACGTCCAACTTTCTTCCAATTTTGTGAGCATCCTGATACCACTGTTTTGAACTGTGCATCTGATAGGTTGGCTATCTCCTCGTCCCTTAGTTGTAATTTTTCTGGAGTTCTGTTTTGTTCTTTCATTGGGCCATTTTTCCCCCCTCTCAGCACGCCTGTTACTTTAAGGGGCGGAGCCTTAGGTGTTCAACAGTGCGGGACAACCTACCTCGCTGTGCTGTGATGCTTCCTTTGGGGGCGGGGCCTGGGAGGGAGCAATGGCGCTTGCTCCATTTACCTCCGGCTCCCATTCACCCTTCCCCCCATAAGCTCTCCTGTGAGGCTGGGAGCTGCTCCTGCTACCGCCTCAACCCCCACTGGTGCCTTCAAGAGGTGGTCCAAGGCTCCCCCCACAACCAATGGTGGGCTGCGCTGTCTGCTCTGCTCCCAGCTCCTTCTCCTGGTCTATCTGCGTGCAAAAGAGGGACTGCCCAGTCCACCAGTCTCAGCCCCGCTGGTTCCCACAGGCTTCTTCAAGTGCGCTGGCTGCAGGCTTTGCTGAGTATGTAGGCCGCATTTTGGCCAGGCGCGCCTGCCGTGAGTCTCTCCGGGTAAACTGCCATCTCGCTGCACACGCTCTCCACCCGGCTCCGCCCTGCTTACCGATCTGGATGGACATGTCCTCTCTAACTTCTTGGCTGTCAGACTTCCACTCCATTCGATTCTCTGTTCGTTCTGGTTGTTTGTTTTGCTTTTTAACTTGTTTTTCCTCTTTGGTTGTGAGCGGAGGCACTGTGTATCTACCTACACCTCCATGTTGGCCGGAAGTCGTTGTAGTTAAGGATCTTGAAAGGAGCTCTTCCTGGATTATCTGGGGGGCTCTAAATCCAGTATGAATGAGACCTCCATGACAAGAGCTAAAGACACATACACAAAGGAAAGACTATGTGAAGATAGTTACACAGAAAGGACGTAGGGTGACGATGGAGGCAGAGACGGAAATGATGCATCTACAAGCTAAGGAATGCTATGATCATAAGCAACACTGGAAGCTAGGGAGAGAGGTATGGAATAGATTCTTCCTCTGAGGCCCTGTGAAGCAACCAACCCTGATGATACCTTGATTTTGGACTACTGGGCGCCTGAACTATGTGAGAAGACTGTCGTTTTAAGCTACCCAGTTTGTGGAACTTTGTTACAGCAACCCTAGAAAACTAAAACAAGGCAACAAGGTCAAAGACTGATGAGACCACAAAGTTAACAGTGAAGATAGTGGCTGAGAAAGAAAGAAACGAGATTATAAACTCTGGTTATCTCAACTGCATTCTTTCTGAATTTCTCTTTATAAATGAATCAAATTAGTAGAGGGGAAAAAGCTAATATGGGGACTATTTAGATCAGTAGGTGTCAACTGCATGGCATAGAAACAAATATCATTAGTTGTATGTAAATTACTATAAATGATGAAGTACTAAATTTTTATACACATCGACTACTCTAAGTAGGAAAAAAGAGGTGGGTTCAACATCTTTGATATCAGGCATATAAATGTCACTTATAACATTTGTCCAAAAAGATAAAAAGGGCAGGTGATTCTAAACAAAGCACAGGCTACTTAACCCATGGGGATAATTCATAAACAGCTATTTGATAACACTAGACAGCAACAAATTCCAGAAAGAGAAATCTGATAGATTAAACTTACTGATATTAGAATTAAGTCTGAGCTAAAATGGATAAGACATGATACTGAGGAGTAATATTCTAATATCTTCAAAGTTATTTTCCCACATTAAAAAGAACTTATTTATATACTTGGTTAATACTAGGGCCAGTGCTAACATATTCACCTTTAGATTGAGCTATTTCCCTTTCATGATTCCAAGCTTTTTACTTCAGTACCATGCACTTACTCTCCGAGTTCAATGTAACACCAGAGGTTCACATGAGAAAGTTAACTCAAAAATCTCTCTGTGGGACCACAGTGGTAAACATAACACACACAAGAGCATCCATGACACGGACAGCAGGCTCACCTTCCGACGCCCATGGACACAGTCTAATGAGGAAAATATGCCCCAATATTATTTTTAATGCTTCAGTTTGCCATATTTTTGGGAAGAGATATAATGAATATAGAAAGTCAATTAAAGAAGCAATGTCCCTAAATTGCAAATTCCCTGACAAAAATGTGCAGCTCTCCAAGAGCCATGTGGGCAACACTTTGCCAGCCTTCCCCATCTCTGTGTCCAGGACATTTTCTTTCTAAAATCAACGATTGTCCTCTCTGATTGGTGGACTAATGAGCTGCTGCGTTTGCCTTTTTCTTCTTGACAGTATTTTCTCAATGCCCTTCAGAGAACAGTTGACACGTTTCCAGCACTTCCATCTGGGGAGCAGCTTTCTGGAGGATGGGGGGAGAGGGGAAGGAAGGAGCTGACAGTTGTCTCACACTGTTGTGTGTTGTGTACAGTGTGCAGCAACCTAGAGGGAGCCTTTCTTCAGACCACCTGCCTTTCCAGCGAGGGCCGCCAAAGGCCTGAGGAGGGCTTAGCAGTGAGATGTGTTTTCACATTCAGTACTTGGCAGAATGAAAAACTCAGAGCAGCCCCACTGCGGGACACTGAATAATATACCAAGTAAAAGTTTACATACAGGGAAAAACTTAGCCCCCAGACTACTGTTTACAAATTAAAACTAGCCACCTCTTGGTCAGGTCACTACTCACAAACCTGCAGCACTAGTGTTACTCCTTACGTTTCAAGCTGTAACATCATCTAGTAGAAAAAGCATGAGTACGGAGACTGAGAGATTTGGTGTGAATTCTCATTCTGTTAGTAAAGGCCTACATAAATTTTATCAAATCGTTTCATCTTTCTGGGCCTCATTTAAAAAAAAAATTATTAATTTGAGAGAGAGGGGAAGGGAGGGAGAGGGGGAAGAAGAGAGAGAAAGAGAAATGTTGACTTGCTGTCCACTTATTACACATCCATTGGTTGATTCATGTATGTGCCCTGACAGGGGAATCTAACCTGTAACCTTGGCATTTGGGGACAATGCTCTAACCAACTGAGCTACGTGGACAGGGCCCTGGGCCTCATTTTTAACATATATAAAATAAGAGATAGTAAGACCTACCTGGCAGGAAAGATTTAAAGATTAGAGATAACGCTTAGACTAGTGCTAGGTATAAAGAAGGTACTCAATACACAGTAATGATTAGACAACACAAAGACAGTATCAAGTGCTGATTTTACCACTTAACTGGCCATGTAACCACGCCCAAGTTAATATTAACATTTGTTTCCCACAGAAAACAAGTATACTATCAACAATTAATCCATCTAATGTCACAGATGTTACATGGAATGATGGAAAAATTAACTGTTGTAAAAGTACCAAGTATAATAATATAAGATGGTATTTTTGTTGGAGGCTGGGTGAAACGAATGCACAATTGGTGTGAGCTCTATCCAGATGGTTTATAATTTGACAAATTCTGTAAGCTGCTAGGATGATGGATTAGTGGTATACTCCAAAGTAGGTATTTTAACCCTCTCCTTGGTGGCTATGACATGCCTTTATGCCATCACTATTAGAGTGAATTCATTTCTGAATATTTATAAAACTGATGTTTGTGTTTTATATTCTAGCTGTATCCTGTGAAAGAACCAACCATATCTTGAGCTCTTTTTAATTCCAGAGAACCTTAGGAAAAATTCAAGGAGAAGAAATTCCTTTATCTCATGTGTGACTTGAGCCCATAAACAGTATTACTCGGACTATCAAAGAGACTTACGGTAAAATACTGAGTCCTAGAAAAATCAAAATAGCAGTTTTGTCATGAAGGTTCAACTCAATTCTAGACATTGATTTTTAAGAATCAAAGTAACGATAATTTAGTCAATCTATGAGTTTGTGCTTTGGTTGTTTTGAGTACTTGGACATATATGGATTAAAAAATAAAACCTGAACATATGACCACATACATTTACAAACTCACTGATGTTTCAACATCTAACCATGTAAAGCAAAACAACGTGAGCTAAAGAAGAGGAGTGAACATGGAAAAATAGGTCTAAATAATGATTTTACTTCTCCAGTGTGCAACATGCTAAGGATGTCATAAAAACAGACCACTATGAAAAGAGAGAACAAAGGAATCATCAGTTCTTTCTCTGTGTGATAGCAATGCTATTTTTTCCCACATAGAACTTTGAAGAATCAAACGTAAAACTAAAGAGTAGAACTATTCTGTAGCTCTAAGAGAAAATAATGGTGAACAAAAAAAAAAAACCCAGACAAGTGTTCTCTGAGAAGAATCCTATATGATAAATTGCCCACAAATGAGAGCATTTTCAAATCATTATAATAAACTGCTTTTCCTTTAAAGTTTTCAAAATTACTTTGATGATGACAAAGGAATAAAAAGAGGTATAAATTTGGGAATAAAAATGCAATTATGCAAGGGAAATCAGATAAAAAATCTACTCCAATCAGGTTAAGAATCTATTTGAATTAATGATTTTATTTGGCTGTGGGATGTACACGCGGAGTTCTGGGTAGAAGAAGATATGGTCAAGTGCTCCTGGTTATCATCAGAGAAAAATGAGCTGAATATGGGTCTTTCAGATGCATAGTACAGGAATCTTGGTCATTCCAAACAGGGTAACCAAGGAAAACCACGTTTTTTCCCCCAAAAACAAATCAGACTCCAAACTAAAAAAACAACTGAGGAGTTTTAAAGAGAATTATCTTTGGAGGCAGAGGTCAAAGATAAGATGATTAAAAAAAAAAGTATAAGCATACATTTATATGGTTCAAAAATCAATGTAATAAGAAATATTCCTTGCCTGTGTCCCTACAGGAACACCCCACCCCATAGGAAACCATTTTAATTGGTTTCTTGTGTATCCTTCCATTCTTTCTTGGCACAAATGAGCAAACTCAAATATAAATTCTTATCTCACCCCATTTTATACACGGGTAGCATAATTAATTACATTTAACTGCCCGCTCCCAATAATGGCCTCTCTATAGCAATGCCTTTTGCAATGCATCAGGAAGTGGGGTCTATTTCCTTATCCTCTAAATCTGGGCAGGCCTTTCTGACTTGCTCTGGCCAATGTAATGTGATGGAAGTGACGGTGTCCATTCTGAGCCTCTCCTGGAACCATGACCTGCTATTAAAGCAAATCCAGACTAGTCTGCTGGATGATGAAGCCACATGGAACAGAGATGAGTTGTACCAGCTAAAGCCAGCTGATCCCTAAACAGGTGAGAGCCTAAGCTGATGAGTCTGCAGGTATCTGACTGCAGACATATGAATGAGTGAGCCCAAATGAGAACTGCCTGACTCATAAGAAAAAAATGAAATAACACAATTAAAAAGCCCATTGTTTTAGGTCACTAAGTTTAAGCATGGTTTGTTATATAGAATAGGCCAATAGGCAACTAATGTATATCATATATTAATTGTACTTGCTCCTTGGTTTTTAACTGTTCTCACTGTTCTTTAAGTTCAAAGTATGTCCTAAAATTCTTAATTCCATAATCTTAAAAAAACAAACAAAAAAAACCAGAGGCACAATATTTCATTATGTGGATGTACCATAGTTCATTTACACAATTGCCTATTGATGGATGACTGGATTGTTTCTAATCATTTTACAGCTGAATTTTGAGACTCTCTAAATCCTATACTACTGACTGCCCTATATTCATCAAGTTTGGGGAAACAGCTAAAACATGGGGCCCTGAGTTATGGGAAAGTCAGATATATTCAAATGTGTACAAAGTACTAAGAAAATAAAGAAGTAGAAATGTTACTCTCCATGAACCCCACAGAAGTCTTTACAAACCATTAAATAATTTACTGGGAAGGCTAACATGGGCTTTCCAGGCAGCACATTAAGGAGAAAAGCAAGAAGACTGTAGATGTAATTTGAATAGCGTGCATAAAGTTGGGATCAGAACCAAGAGAAAAATCAGTTAAAAAAAATTTCCTTGATCATAGTCTCTCTTTAACCATTGCAAGGGTACGTAAATGTTCTGAAGGAGTAATATCAGATAAGAAGTACTTCCAACACTGACAATTCTAATCTGCTAAAGATAGAGGAAAGAACATCAAAATGACTGTTGCACTTACAGAGGGCTTAGAAGGCTGGCTAAACTGATTATAGGCAAAGCACATGTTTTCCATCCTTGCTGCTCTGTCACAACCTGAGAACACATCCAACTTTCTAACAACAGGCAGGCTTCACATGCAGACACAGCCAGGAGTAACTGTTTACAATGACAGATAATTTATCATTCAACAAAAACTGAGGCATAATGACTCAAGTAAAGAAATCAACAGAAAATGCCTTAAAAGGGACCTTGAAGACACAGCTCAATTAAAACAAATTAATGGTTTGCTGTATACTAACAATATAAATTAAAAAACTTTTCCCATTCCACATTTATAAATACTTTGGAAAATTAACTTATCTACTATATCTCTATGGCTCAAGGATCAGCAAACTTCTGCAAAGGGCAAGATAGTAAAAATTTTTGGCATTGCAGATCATATGGTCCTTCACAACTATATAACTCTATTGTTGTAACATATTCTTTTACCTAGAAGATAAAACACAAACGAATGGGCTTGGCTATGTTCCAATAAAACTTTATTTACAAAAATAGGCAGTGGGCAATAGTTTAATGACCCCTGCTATGGCTGATTAAAACACTGGGAAAATTAAAATGCCTAACTCTTACTGTTATTCTATGAATATAAAATTTAATTTATACCATCCACTGAAGTGGTTTATCTGAAGAACACTTTTATTTTCTTAAGACTGGATATAAAGAGACCTTTACTCATTGACTGGCAAGAAAAATAACATACAAAACATAAAAATATTTAAAAGACAGCCTTATTTAAAGACAGAATACTGCCCTGGCTGGTGTGGCTTGGTTGGTTGGAGCACTGTCTCATAACTGAAAGGTTGGGGGTTTAATTATCAGTCAGGGCACATAACCTAGGTTATGGGTTTGATCCCTGGTCTGGGTGCATACAATCCCTGGTCGCAACTGATTGACATTTCTCCCTTGCATTGATTTTTCTCTCTCCCTTCCTCTCTCTCTAAAAAGTAATGGGGGGAAAAAAGGCCCTGGTTGGTGTGGTTCAGTAGATTGAACGCTGGCCTGAGAACCAAAAGGTCGCCAGTTTGATTCTCAGTCAGGGCACATGCCTGGGTTGCAGGCTGGGTCCCCAGTTGGGGATGTGTGAGAGGCAACCCATTGATATTTCTGTCACACACTGAGGTTTTTCTACCTCTCTTTCTCCCCTCCTTCCACCTTCTCTAAAAATAAATTAAATTAAATCTTTTTAAAAATCACTTTAAAAAAAGAAAAAAGAAGTCCTTGGATGAGAAATTAAAAAAAAAACAAAACTAACAACATGAAGTCAGAGCTGAGAAGGACCAAAGAGGCTGGTTATCTGATGGTCTATCAAAAATCACACAGACCTGCCCGGCTGGTGTAGCTCAGTGGATTGAGCGCGGGCTGGGAACCAGAGGGTCCCGGTTTGATTCCCAGTCAGGGCACATGCCTGGGTTGCGGGCCAGGTCCCCAGTGAGGGCCGTGTGAGAGGCAACCACACATTGCTCTTCCTCCCTCCCTTCTCCTCTCTCTGAAAATAAATGAATAAATAAATCTTAAAAAAAAAAAAAAATCACACAGACCTAAGAAAGCCTCAAAGATGACTAGCACACCTGTGAAAAATCACTTGCTGCATTAGTACATTATGCTAATTTAGTCATCCCTTTTCTTTCTACCAGTACCATCTGACCCGAGACATAGAATTGCCCAGAACATATAAATAATTCTAATGACTTGATAATACCAAACAACCCAGTTTTAAGAATGAGCAAAAAAGACTTAAGACAATTCCAGCTTCTTTCTCTTCCTGTCTTAGGTGCTCTGGGAGCCACAGGCTTCGGTGCAAACATGGCCAAGTCTAAGAACTGCGCCATGCGCAACCAGTCCTAAAAATGGCACAGAAATGGCATCAAGAAATCCTAATCACAAAGATGCGAATCTCTTAAGGGGGCAGACCAAGTTCCTGAGGAACATGCACTTTGCCAAGAAGCACAAAAGAAGGGCATGAAGATGATGCAGGTCAACAAAGACATGAGCTCACGTGCCAAGGATATCAAGGCCCACATAAAGCCTCAAGCGTAAGTCAACTTGCCTACATTGCTCACTCAAGCTTGGGAAATGTGCTCGTGCCCATGTTGCCAAGGATCTCGGGCTCTGCGAGCTGAAATCCAAGACAAAGGCTCAAACCAAGCCTAGCTGCAGCTCCAGCTGCAGCTGCAGCTCTGGCTCCCAAAGGAGCCCAGGCCCCACAAAGGCTCCACGCAGTATAGGTCTCTGTCTGCCGTTGTGAGGAAGGAAGAACTGGTATGACCCCTGTGCTGCTGACTGCATGGAGCTGTTGTACTCCTGTGCTGTTTGTACAAATAAACCTGAGGCAGGATCTGTCAGTCAAAAAAAAAGGTAATTCACAAAAGAAGGTATAGAAATGGCTGATGAAGACCTAAAAAGATAATTCACATACTAGTCATCAAAGAAACAGAGATTATAACACATCAACAAAAAGAACACATTACTGATATATATCCAACAACATGGATAAATGTCAAAAGCATTAGGCTAAGTGAGAGATGCCAGATCCACAGCAAAACTATTCAGACAAAACAAAGATTAGTGACAAAAAGCAGATCAGTGGCTGCTTGAGACTGATGGAAAAAACTGATTACAAAGGGGCATACTGGGGACATGATAAATTTTTTATGGTGATAGAAATATTTTTTTTTAAAGATGTTATTTATTTTTAGAGAGAGGGGAAGGGAGGAAGAAAGAGAGGAAGAGAAACATGGATGTGCTAGAGAAACATCGATAGCTTGCCTCTCATGTGCCCCCAAATGGGGACCTGGCCCGTAACCCAGGTATGTGCCCTGACTGGGAATCGAACTGGTGACCTTTCAGTTCGCAGGCAAGTGTCCAACCCACTGACTGAGCCAGACCAGCGGTGGAAATATTCTGTATCTTGATTACAATGGCACTAACAACTAAATACAACATTTAAAAGTCAAACTGTATATATAAAATGGGTAAATTTTATTATAAATAAAGTATAGCACACCCTGACTGGTATGGCTGAGTTGGTTGGGTATTGTTCCACAAAGTGAAAAGCTGCCATTTCAGTTCCCAGTTGGGCACATGTGTGAGTTGCAGGTTCGGTGCCTAGGAGGGGCGCATTGGAGAGGCAACCAATGTTTCTCTCTCCCTCTCTTTCCTTCTCTCTAAAAACAAATAAGTAAAATTGAAAAAAAAAAAAAAAAAAAAACACCAAAACCGTATACCCTAGCCCTGGCTGGTGTGGCACAGTGGATTGAGTGCCAGCTTGCGAAGCAAAGGGTCACTGATTCGATTCCCAGTTTGGGTACATGCCTGGGTTGTGGGCCAGGTCCCCAATAGGGGGCACATGAGAGGCAACCACACATTGATGTTTCTCTTCCCTCCTTTCCCCACTCTCTAAAAATAAATAAAGTCTTAAAAAAGAAAAAGAATGGGTTACAACCAGTGTCAACCCAACAAATTTTGTAAAAAGGAAAAAAAGAACAGCTTACAGGAAAAATATGGCTATTTAGACTTTTATGAAGTCTAAAAATCATAAAAATTTATATATGTATATGTTTCTAGTAAAATAGTTTTTAAAAGCAAGGAAAAAATAAACACCAAATTCAGGAAGAAATGGGATGAAATCTGGCACAGTTACAAATTGTAGTTCAAATGTTTCACTTCTTTAAAAGCTCTGAAGCAAAATACAAGACATAACATTAAAATCTGTCAAGCTAATAGTGAGTATATGAGTGTCTGTTACATTGTTTTCTTATTTTGTATGCTTGAGGAATAGGGTGAGATCACAGTGCAGGCACAGACTACTTACAAGGCTGTTAGAGATGATTGTGGCCTCAGACAGCACTATCAATAGGAATGGCGAAAGGGGAGTGGATTTCAAAGATACTCAGAATTAAAACAGGATGGAGTTAGAACAGGATTTGTTGACTGATTAGATGTGGAAGTAAATCAGGGTAGCATCTGGAATTACTGACTGAGATAGAGGCAACTAGGGGGAGAGAGTATGTTGGAGGGGAGAGATGATGAGTTCAGTACATATTGAACATTCTGCTTTCATGATGCCTCTGAGATAGCTAAGAGGAGGTTAACAGTTGATACATTCAGAAATCTGGAGTTGAAAAGAAAAATCTGGTTTCGAATTGGGAGTTATTAAGTATAACTCCCAATTATGAGAGATAGGAAAAAATTTGATGTTTCAAAAACAACTAAAATTTGTTGGTTTTTTCCTGTGAACTTTTACTCCATATTCAGTGTTTTTTTTTTCATATTCGGTGTTGATTAATAACTACTGTACACTAAATATATGTTCATACTTTAATAGTTTATTCAGACCCTCTTCTTCAAGCTAGCGATTGGTTTCTTTAGATTAATTGTACAAAGATTTATAATATGTTTACAAGACCCTAACTCTCACTATTTCCTATGTTCTGCAATTTGTCCATACTGTTCAACAGAAAATTCTGCTTTGCATTTCACTGCTGATGCCTTCAGTTCCCAGGTCTACAAAGCCAGTCTCAGCTACCTATGTCCAAACCAAAGTGCTTTTAGGATAATTCCACTCACAAGGAAAGTATGAGTAAGACGGGAAAGGACAGAAGAAGAAACATGGTAGGAAAGGTGTTACTTTTACAGACTGGAATATTGAAAAAAGATAGTTATTTTTTGTGAAAAAATTTTGTTGTTATTAGTTTGTTAGGGGTGTCATAACGAAGCATCACAGACTGGGTGGTGTAAATAATAGAAATCTATTTCCTCAAAATTCGGGAAGGTAGAAGGCCTGTTGACAGGGCTGTTTTCTCCGTGTCTTAGTAGAGATCCAAATCTCCTCTTCTTATAAGGACACCAGTCATATTGACCCACCCTAATAACCTCATTTTAACTTAATCACTACATTAAAGACCCTATCTCCAAATTCAATCATATTCTGAGGTACTGGTGGGTTAGGACTTCAACATATACATTTTTAGGGAACACAATTTAACCCACAGAGCAACAACAACAAAAAAAAACAAGAGCTCAAGGAACAATTCTGCGGTGTTTAGCCTGGAAGGATGCCATTTAGCGAGAAGGGAGAAAATGTGAAAGGAAGATGGGTGGAGCGGTAGTTTCAGACCAGGACTAAATTTGAAATGCCTAGTGCAAATAGGGATGTTGGGTCAGCTGAGGCCTGGGGTAGGTAAGTCTGAGGTCCTGATTAAATGTTGTCAGTTGATGAAATACTGATGCTATTTAAAGCCTGAGCCCAGGCATGGTAGCTCAGTTGGTTAGAGCATCGTCCCAATATGCCAAGGTTGTGGATTCGATCCTCGGTCACGGCACATACGAGAATCAACCAATGATTGCATGAATAAGTAGAACAAACTGATGCTGCTTTCTCTGTCTCTAAAATCAATTTTAAAATATTTTTAAAAGTCTGAAACTGCCCTGACTGATGTGGATCAGTGGGTTTGGCATCCTCCAGCAAATCAAAAAGTCACCTGCTGGATTCCCCTTCAGGACACATGCTTGAACTTTGAGCCAGGTCCCAAGCAGGGGGTGTGCAAGAGGTCACCCATCAATGTTCCTCTGGCACACTGATGTTTCTCTCCCTTTCTTTCTCCACCCCTTCCCCTCTCTCTAAAAATAAATAAATAAATAAATAAAAATTTTTTTAAAAAAAGTACCTGAAACTGAATTATCTTAGGAGGAAATAAGTACAGAGAGTAGAGGTCCAAGGACGGATCTTATGTAGTATACCTTAAACTTAACACAGAGCTGGATGTTAATTATATCTCAATAAGACCAAAAAGAAAATTTTAAAAAGAAAGAAAATGAGCATCTAGGGAAATGGGGAAGAAACCTAGAAGCCTAGTAAAGAGTATGATCTGCTGGGTGGCAGACACTGTGGATTTCAAAATGAAATATATAAACATTCTTTATATGAATACATTCTAACTGTTTAGGTTATTATAAAGATTAGACCTATGGTTAAGAAAATAACTTTTAAAACCAATTATTTTAGCCCTGGGTGGAGTAGCTCAGTTGACTGAGTGCGGGCCTGCAAACCAAAGGTTTGTCAGTTCGATTCCCAGTCAGGGCACAGGCCTAGGTTTCGGGCCTGGTCCCTAGTTAGGGGCACGTGAGAGCAATCACACATTGATGTTTCTCTACCTCTTTTTCTCCTTCCCTTCCCCTCTCTCTAAAAATAAATAAATAAAATCTTAAAACACACACACACGCACAAAAATAAATAAAACCAATTATTTTAAAACTTTTGCTTTTGTCAAAGTATAAGGAAACAAGAATATAATGACAAAGAAGATCAGAACAAATATATTATTTGTAGCAAAGGTTTAAAAGCATTTAAGAGACTGCGTAACAAACTGTGCTCCAGAATTTAATCGGAGAAGTCAAGTACAATGGCTAAAGTACTTTAGGGCAAAGAGTTAATATAAAATTTTCCTTCTGCTCCCAATTTAAGACCATCTCTGAGCTAAAACAGAATATGAGTATAGTAAATGTGAAAAAGATTATCTGCAGCAAAAGATAAGACGAAAAGGGCAGTTTGATAAATGGACCAAATTCTAAACCAGCTGAATATTTATGTCCTTAAAGAGTCAAAGGCAGGCTACTGTAGAATACAGATGACTGGGCATGAAACTATAGCATGTGATTGGATCCTGATTGTTCTGTCAATTTGTCAGCTGTGGGCTCTTGGACAAGTCACTCCACAGCCTTGCTTTTCTCATCTGAAACATGGAGGGGAGGAAAGTGTTGAAAAGCCAATAAAGTAACAACTAAGAATGTACTGTGTTACACTATTAAAGTATAAGATATTATTAGATAGCTATCCATTAGAAATGTATCAGCAATCATTATGCCATTAATATGTTGAAAGTAACTAAAGAGTTTCTTCCAATGCTAATGATTTTAATATTTAAGGATATGTTGTAATTGCCTGCCAACATCAAAACCCTGTTGATAACCTTAATGCAAGTTAAAAGCAGCATCAACACAGCTAGCTGACTTGATAATGTAAATAGGGAAAAGTGAAATATGGATTGTTGCCTCCCAGGCTCCAGCAAATGTTTATTTGGAATAATATAGTTATCCACTCCAACTGCACACCATCTGTTTCAAGTCTCCACCAAGCTAATATTTCTCACATGAAGAGAAATGACTTAAAATTACATTTGATTACCATCTTGCCCTCCCATGGAGGTTATCCCTACCATAGTCTCAATCTACTGAATCTCAACCCCTTCACATTGTGCAGCATTACACTGTTCTGGACAAACACATGTAGCCAAAGTCGGATAACTCAGAAAATTGAGACTGTCAGAGAATAAGGTAACTCTAGTCCTTCTCAGTCAAATAAAATCCTTCTTACGTATTTTTCTGGAGACAGGGAGAAATGATATAAATTTCTCACACGGCTTTCCTATGATTAAAACCTAAGTCTCTCTGGTTTCATTTACTGATGCATCTATGCTACAATTTCTCTGTAACACAGAACCTTCTAGAACATTACACTTCAGTAAATCTTGACAAGTGAGCTCTAAAATATATCACAATAATATCACTTATTCCATCTCCACTGTTCTACTTTAGCTCAAGCCTCTGTCATCTCTAACCTGTACTACTGCAGCTACCTCCTAACTATTCTGCTTCTGCTTTTGTCCCTTCCAATCCATTCTCCATGTAGCAGCCAAAATAGCTGATTTTAAAACCTTATATAGATCTTTTCACAGACTCCTCTAATGACTTTCCAATGCTCTTACATTAAATAAAACTTTTTACTTTGGCTTAAATACAAAGATCTACCCAGCAGTACTCAAAGTGTGTGGTCTGGGAACCCCTGGGGAATCTGGAAAACCTTTAGAGGTTGGGGGGCGGGGGGAAGGGCTGCACATGATCACACTTGGGAGGGTCAATTTTCATAATAATAAGGGGTTATCTGCCTTCTTCACTCTTACTCTTTTGTGAGTGTACTGTGATATTTTTCTAGTGACTACATAATGAATGATAGCATAAGAGACTTAATACAGAAGCAGATATGAGAGTCCAGTTATATTCTATTAAGCTAGTCATTAGAGATTTGCAAAACTGTAAAACAGTGCCACTCTTCTTATTAAAGTTTGCTTCTACAAATAATTTTTGCCCTGGCTTGGTAGCTCAACTGGTTAGAGCATTGTCCTGATAAGCCAAGGTTGTGGGTTCAATCTCAGGTCTGGGCACATACAAGAATCAACCAATGAATGCATAAACAAATGAAACAAAAAAACCAATGCTTCTCTCTCTCTAAAAAGTTACAGGGATGGCGACAGATTCTCAAAAACTTAAAATTTTTTTTTATAAAAATGTTATTTACTTAAACATGTGATCAGTTTGTTTATTTTAAAGGAAACAATGTTTAAAAATTTTTAATTTCCAGTGTGAATATGGTGTGTTTCCTATAAAAAATGTTTGTAAATAAAAGAGTGCCTGGAACCAAAGAGTTTGAAACCTGCTGCTGACCTAGCTCGTGCCTATCTCTCTAATTTCCTATACCTGCCCTGCCCTCAGTATATATTAATTATGCTGACCTTTCTTTCTACTTCTCAAATACACCAAGATAACTCCTACTTCAGAGCCTTCAGCCTAGAAATGGCTTCCACCAAGTTGTTAGGGGACTGACTCATCACTCAGGTGTCAGCAGAAATGTCATTTTCTCAGAGGGAGCTTCCTTAGCCAAAGTTGTCCTCTGCTCTCCTACCAGACCATCCTGAGATGTTGGTTATTTTCTTCATTGCACTTATTATCATTGCATCAATCAGGCAAGTGATTGATGCCCATCTTTGGGGGAAATAAAGGCCTTTTCTATTTCTTTACCACACCTGCAGCACCTAGAGCAAGCAACACCAAATCACAATGATCAAAAGTGGTGCATCCCCGAAGCTTGTCTGAACTTGAATGACCTCTCTCACAGCTCTCCATTTTCAGCAAGTCAGCACAACCTTGTCTCTTCCATCTTGCCATAACTATCTTCAGCCCTCTCTCTACCCTCAGAACCACTGTCTCAGATTAGCCCTTGTTTTTCTAACTGGACTTTCTCTGGAATGCAACCTATTCTGACCTCTCCTACCAGGAATCCATTTCATCAAGAATTCCCATTCTCTGATGGTCTTTTGTTCTTTAGACTGACCTTCACTGTTCTCAGCTGCTAAATATTCATGCATAGCATCTGTTCTCACGAACAGGTCTACCCATATCCCCATTAGGAGGGTTTCCTACAAGCCATGTTCTTCCTGTGGTCATACTATTTCCATTTCTTAAAACTCCTCCCCCTTTTCTAGATATATTTAAATCTTCCCCAACACTCCTGTTCCAATTTGTTGGTCCTGTTTTCATTATCCATCACCATGCAAGAGTACAAGACACTATAAGCAAAAATAGTGTTTGATAACAATTGTTAGTTGATGAACAGAAAAAGACATAAAAGGTAATTAGACGATTTAGTTCTGTTGAAGTATGATGTTAATATTAATAGCACAAGTATTAGCAAATTATGCTTACTCTAATTCTAAGCCACAAACTGTCCCATTAATATTAAAAATTCATAGAACTTTACCTGACACTGAGAAGACAAAGTATGAATATAGAGCTATGTGAATCCATCAGTACCCCTTTCGTAAAAATCACTCCTCAGAATACATGTACTATTAATACATCATCATGCATATAATGAAGAGAGTATGTTATATAAATCACGAATCTATTAACTGTGTTAACTGTACAAGAAGCTGAATAACTGTTTTTAAATTGCTGGGAACATCACAGACTAATATAGGCACCAAATCTTTTTTGTTCATATAACTCCCTTCATAAGGCCTTTCCATCCCAAAGATGCTATATTTATCTAGATCCATCCTCCCCCATATACACGCAGCTGTTACTTTTTCAGACTGAAAAATATTAAATTTTAAAAGGCTGTTAACTTCTGCTATTTTAATTATGTTCTATTAAGTAAAAATGTTTGTCCAATGCTAAGGCGTATGTGCCCAGTACCATCTTTCAAGTATTAGTAAGGTAACCATCAAGTCAAATGTGACTTAAAAAAAAATCTTTTTGTAAATCACATTACCATGCTCAGTTAACTTGGATGTACAAATGTATAATTTTTCTGTACAGATTTATTCTTCAAACTTTAAAAAGAGCTTGCCAGTGCTAGGCTCCACTTGGTTCCAATGTCTTTTAATATTTGAAAATCTGATTCATATGTTCCTCCAGTGTGAAGAATAGCAAGTCAGTCAAGTGTCTGCCTTGGGGTGAATAACTGCAAAAACAGAACCGCAGGCCTGGTTGGTGTGGTTCAGTGGATTAGGCGCTGACCTGTGAACCGAAGGGTTGCCGGTTAGATTCCCTGGGTTGCAGGCCAGGTCCCGAGTAGGGCAACCACACACTCACGTTTCTCTCCTTCCTTTTCTCCCTCCCTTACCCTCTAAAAATAAATAAACAAAGTCTTAAAAAAACAAAAACAAAAACGGAACTGCAGGTTTGGGATTGTCAGGGAACAAAGATCAAGCTCTCTTCCAAGATGGGAAGCCCGTGGACAAATTATCTGAATGGTTGACATACAGTTTCTGTTAGGGAACTCTGGGCACTTGGGAGTTTGCCTTACCGCAAATAGCACATGCCATTGCTGGACAATTTAGAAATGGTTCTTGGCAATGGTCACTAACTGGTAATAAATCTGCCTTCTGGGGCATTTCTACTGTCAAATTTGAAGAAAACTATCTCACCATGATTAATCAAAATATAAGTGATTGTGAAGAAGACCAAATCTCATATTCCTGCTGCACACAGACAGCCATTGGAAACTAAGTGGAAAAGATGAAGCGCTTTGTGTTTGATTCAATCTGGTTTTAACAGTTTACCTATTAAATCCTCTTTCTAGGGAATAAGGACTTTAAAACAGTAACAAAAACAAACTGGCTGAGGGTTTCATGGTTTCAACTACTTTCTGGAAGCTCTCTGTGGGCAGGACAATGGGGCTACAGACATTTTTGAGTTTATGAACCAGTGTTCTCCTGAGTCATGTCAACAAATATGCAATGAATTTTGGTTATTTAGAAAAAGCTTCTGGTGAATCCATGTATAAAGTCAAGATTCTTTCTGTAACATTATAAAACAATACAAATTCACATGTTTTCTAAGAGTATTTTTGGACAGGATTTCATAATACAGAACTGCATTGTCCAATATGGTAACCATTAGCCACATGAGGCTAACGAGCATCTGAGATACGTTATAAGTAAAATAATACCACATTTTGAAGATTTAGTACTAAAAATGGTAAAGTAAATTAATCTCAATGGTTTTATATGTTGGAATATTTTAGACACATTAACTTAAATATATTAAAGTAACTTCACCTGTTTCTTTTTTTTTAAATAAAGCTTTTAAAAAATTTTACATATGTGGTCCCTATTTGTGGCTTCTATTATCTTTCAATTGGACAGCTATGATATAGGAATGTGATACAGTGACAGAAAAACCAAAGTCTCCGGATTCAGGCAAACCAGTCTTCAAATTGGGGATCTGCTAATTTGGGGGGGAACAGTTCCTCCTTGGTCTCAATTTCCTTATTTATAATATGCAGCCAATACTGTCCAGTGGCCAGAGTTGCTGTTGATAATCAAATGAAATAAAAATAGTACAACCTAGCACAGACTCTATACCAAAGAAACAAATTCATCTTATTTTTTCTGTTTGAGGAAAATCTGGACAATGATGATCTCACACTGTTTTAGGCTAAGCAATTAAAAATAGGATAGTTTAGGTTTATTCTTCCTTTTCAGAAATGTAAGCTCAAAATAGAGTTCTCATAAATGATGCTTTATGGTCCTAAATCTTTGACGAATGTATGACACATATGCAAATAAGGTGCTTTATTATAACAAATCTGAGGGAAGCAGTATCAGATAAATATCTCCAACAGATAAAGACTAGGGAAGGTGTTTCCTCAGCCTCCTGGTGCTCTTTCTGCCTGGTTGACCTTCTTGTGTATGACTTCCAACCCTGAAGTTCTATGTCAGGTTCATTCATCTCTGCCTCTTCCATAGCCTGAAACTGTCTTCTGCTTTTCTTCACCGCTTTTAAGTTTCGGCTCCAGTTTAAGCCGTATGTTTTGCATTTCCATCCTTGAAGTTTCCATCTACCACAACCTTGTTTTCTACTTTTTTTAAAATTAGAAATAGGTCTTTAGTTTAATCAACAGCTTTTTTTATGAAGGGGAAGGGACCTATTTATAGAAATGGTTGTTTTTTACTCCTTTGGCTCCTTAATGTTAAACCATCCCTGCATTATGGGATCACTTTGCTCGATTGGGCTGCATTACTCTTAATACAGCGTTGTCCTTGACAATAACCCAAGAACAATGAGAAAAGGTAACACAGTATAAGGCTTTCAAACAGGACAGAAGTGAAGGAGTAAAGGAATATAGCCTGAATGACAACAGGACTATTTTGATTAAAATATATATTTGTTTATTTGCTCTCAGCTTTCTATTTTATTCACAGATGATAATCCAAAATGTTTCCTTTTTCTTCTGTAAGTTCATCGATTTAATTAACACTAAAGCAATGCTAAAATACAAACAACACATTTTAAATTAAAGTATCAGCCCTGGCTGGTGTGGCTCAGTGGACTGGGTGCTGGCCTGAGAACCAAAGGGTCACTGGTTTGATTCCCAGTCAGGGCACATGCCTGGGCTGTGGGCCCAGTACACAGTTCCGGGAGTGTGTGAAGCAACCACACATTGATGTTGCTCTCCCTCTCTTTCTCCCTCCCTTCCCCATTCTCTAAAGAAATAAATAAATGAAATCTTTTTTTAAAAAATTATAATATCAACAAAAAATAAGAGATGAGTCTATGTCTACGTTGAGTTGGAAGTTTCAATGGGAAGGTCCAATGATTCACTCCAAATTCCTGACTTAATCACTATCAAACATTTCTAATGCAATTTAAACTATGTGAATAAAACAACATTTGCAAGAAATGGTCCAGATGTGAGCATCTGCCTCTCATTTGTCTTGGGACAGAAATCCTGAGTTAAAATTAATGGCTTAAAACCCCACACAGCCCAGACATAACAAGTTAAAAATGAATATAGGTAAATGACTCAACTTTTGGTCTTGGAAACATTCAAGATGTTTTCCATGTAAGTCCACTTAAGAAAATGTAATTAAAACTAATTTTAATCAACAAAAGCAAAGAGTATTACATATTTAAGTACTGAAATTTAGATTTAGGTAAGGACAATTCTAGGAGACTCTCCCACATACTTTTAGAAAGCTAGCAATCAAGTTTGTAGCTTCCAAACTAGGACAATCCGGAATTTCTGTGCCCTAATTATGAACTTTCTAAGAAAAACAAAAATTAAAAGTCAAATTTCAGAACTTTTTCCTGATTCAGAGCTGTGTTTCTCTCTTTACTTCCCTATTATGAGTCCCCTTGGCCCTTCATGATCTAACCACTAAGTACTTTTGATTATTTAAAAATTCTTCACTATGAAGGATCTTAAGATTTTCTCTATTTTAAACTCATACCCAGTGTCAGATTGTTACAGAATTATGAATTGTTACAGAACATGAATGGCTTTCATGAATCCAGTCTCTGCTTAAAACTTTCAGAGAAAGATAGGATGAGCAGGTTCCACTGTTCTGGGTAATGAACCAGTATCAATAGGAACCTCAGTTTATATTCATCTCTAAAATAAGAGATAATGCCCTGGCTGGTGTAGCTCAGTGGATTGAGCATGGGCCGCGAACCAAAGCATTGCCGGTTCGATTCCCAGTCAGGGCACATGCCTCGGTTGCACGCCAGGTCCCCAGTGGGGGGCCACGTGAGAGGCAACCACACATTTATGTTTCTCTCCCTCTCCTTCTCCCTCCCTTCCCTTCTGTCTAAAAATAAATAAATAAAATCTTTAAAAAAATAAAGTAGTATTAAAAAAAGATACTTATAAAAAAATAAAATAAGAGATAACGATGATAATTAATCACAATGCTGATAGGGTTACATGAGCATATACTGGCAGTCTTTTCGCACTGTAAAGTGCCATGCCCATTAATTAGCTGCCTTTTTAGGGAAATGGGATAGAGACTGATATGCAAAGAAGAACAAGAGAATCAAACATATTTCAATAGTCAGTCATATAGAGTAATCATTCTTTTCTAACTTTCAATTTACCATGGCCAAGGTTTTAATACCAATTTCTCCACATTTCCTCAGTCAGTCAGTCCTCCATTACTCTCCCAAACCATAACAAAATAGGATGGTGAATTTTGAGAGAAAATAATGATGTGTTTCCAGTTCAAACTGTAAGGCTTTCTAGATTGTCTATACATATGCTTGTTACTTTCCATTAGTTACAGTATCTGACTGCTAATGTACTGAGAAGAAAGAGTACAGAAATAAATGTATTTCGAAGTACCAACATTCAATTAGCGGGTTAAAACATAATTTTTCTGCCAGAAAAACGTTAATACCATTTGACTATGCAACCTCATTCCTGGGAATTTGTCCTTAAGAAAATAACTAAGGGAAAAAAGGCAATTTATACCACAAAGGAATGATTAATTAAATGGTGGACCTGCATGCCAATGTGAACTGTGAAGACATTAAAAATTATAATTATAAAAATCATTCAACACTTTGGGGAATGCATACAATACAAAAGTAGTGGGGAGAAAACTGCCTAATGCAGTACAATTACAATTATTTATAAAAAATTGATACCTATGCTCACAATAAGGAAAATGAAAATGAATTGAGGACGTGGTGGGTATAACAGGTAAACACCAATTTCTCTGAATTATTTTGGAACACTGCTTGTAAAATATTTTCATTTGCTCTCAGTAAATTTTCTTTGCTACAGAAGAATTATAAAACACCCAACTGAGCTGCCAAGCATTTCTAACATGTTAAGTCTTTCTTCACACACAAGCAGTATGATCTAGTTACAGGGACCTCATTTTTTAAATCAAAATTTTGACAAGAAGTTAGGTTCAAGGAACAATGAGACAGATTATTTAAAATAGAAGGCACGTCAGAAAAACCAATATTTGAAAGTCAAAAGTCTTGGCTGGTGTGGCTCAGTGGATTGAGTGCCAGCCTGTGAACCAAAGGGCTGCCAGTTCGATTCCCAGTCTAGGGCACATGCCTGGGTAGCAGGCCAGGTCCCCAGTAGGGGGTGTGTAAGAGGCAAGCACACATTGGTGTTTTTCTCCCTCTTTTTCTTCCTCCCTTCCCCTCTCTAAAAATAAATAAGGAAGGAAGTCAAAAGTCCTAGATGCCTGCCCTCCTCCACCTGCACAGCAAAGATGGGTAAAACACACTCTTAATTTAGACTGACTGTCCTGGTTACCATCCCAACAACTTGGTTGTATGACCAAAGACATGTCAGTTAACTTTTCAAAACCTCATTGTGAGTTTAAAGAATATAATTTTTTTAGTATACAGTAAAGGTTTAAACAAACAAGCACATCTAAAATACTGGTTTGCTATAAAAGAGGCAATTAAGTTTGCCTCTGTCTCCAATCTGTTTTGTCATCAGGAAACAAAGTTAATAATCCTATTCAAAACTGCAAATCATTTTTAAAAACATAACGTCACAACTGTCCACTATTACTGTTAATACTACCATTATTGTTACTACCAAGAAGCCAGCTGAAGAAGCTGGCTAGAATTTACCTAATGGGCTAAGGGAGAAATCTTCTAACCCCCAAAATGTCACTTAAACCTAGTAACAATCAAGAATATGAAATCAAGAAGGGGAATAGCACTCCACAGTTAAATGCAAGGCATGGTTGGTTTAAGAGGGGGTACAGGGAAAGTGCTTCCAATTTTGAGAAAATTGTCTTCTGGGTATGAAAGTGCTAAAAATGAATGCATACTACCCAGCAGACAGAATACATCTGATGAAAGGATTTCTAAATGCATTGCTGGCAGAGACTTGATCATCACTTAAATCCAAACCTGAGCATATATTGGCAGTCCTTAAATATGTCCAACCAACATCATTCTATGATTTATAATTTAAATTCAACAAATCATTCACTCTCACCTGTACATAATTTTATACTTTTTAGAAACAAGATTATTGAAAATATTTAGGAGACTTCCGACCAAGATGGAGGCATAGGTAGACAGCTGTGCCTCCTTGCACAACCAAAAGATGGAAACAATTTAAAAACAAAAAACAACCAGAACTGACAGAAAATCGAACTTTATGGAAGTCCAACAACCAAAGAGTTAAAGACACGTTCATCCAGACTGGTAAGCGGGGTGGAACTGGGCATGCGGTGAGACAGCAGTTTGTGAAGCCGGGTGCACAACGCTGCAACAGGGACTTGGGCGGTGGCTCTATGGAAAGGCCCATTACCATGTTCATAGAACAACTTTAGAGTGATTACTAAACCAAAATAACTAATTCTCAATTTAGTACAATAATGATCTTGTACAGTACCAAGAATTGGTAGATGGCAACACAATCTAATGTAAATAATGTGACAAAACAACACACATTCTGGGTCTACTTTTCCACTGAAACAACAATAGATATAATAACAGCACAGAAAAGGCTTTAATATAATTATGTAATGGGAAAGAGCAGGATATAATACATTCATGGATACAAATTCATAGGCAAAAACTGGAAGGAAATGTGGAAAAATTACGTTGGTGTTTAATAAAAGGTAGTGATCATCCTTAAATCAAGAAGTTGCTATGATGATTCATTTTTTAAATCAATCATCACTGAAAGGCTAACATGACCCAAGCACTCGGTGCTCAAAATACAAAGGTGAAGCCACAACTCCAACCCTCAAGAGTTCACGGTATACCTGGGTGGTAAGCGTTAAAGGAGGGCTATCTCAAGTAGATTGGTAGTGGAGACATACAAAAGATGTTGATCAATCTTATAAAGACAATCAAATCATATTGTTTTAGCATCTATGATGCTGTGATGTTTCATGGCTACCACCGAGATTCAGGAATGAAGACTCCTTTCCACCAAATGAAGAGTATATCCACATACACTAATGTCTGTGCAACCAAATCCAGGAGTGTCTATACACAGATCCCAAGTTACATGTCAAACTCTAGAGAACTCACTCAGTCTACCTTCTTAATGTATATCTTAACATCTTAGTTCATTGGTTTGTAAATTTTAAGGCTAACTTTTCATTCTGTGTTTGAGAAGAGGGAACAGATGGCCTACACAGCATAAACTCTCCCACAAACTAATTTTTACCAATCACATGTAGTTAAAACCCAGATTTATACCTACAGATTAGTGAGCAACAGAAACCCTCACAATGACTTGACAATTATTCAGTGTGACAGCTGTTTGTACCACTACCAAATTTGAGTTTTAAAACACAGGCTAACACCTCTGGTTCCTCTGGATTAAAACAAAACATAAAACAAAGAACCTGAGTTACAATACCAATCACAGATATAAAACAAATCTTTGCAAAGAAATTTTTAAAAGGTGAGAAATAAAACCTATGTAAACAACAAAGAAAACCATAACCATTCATCCCTACTCATTCCAATGTTCATGCTGTATAGTACAGCTTCAGAACATATTTTATTAAAAAAACAAAACAAAAATTAGCAATGTTATCTGTATGCTGCAGAAGAGTCTTACCCAAATGGTAAGAAAAATCACCTTCTTGGGTGATATTTTTGACACTCTATCAGCTGCTGCATAATGAAGAATATCAAAAACTTTCCTGTTAACATAAGACCCCAAATGCACTAATTTGTTAATTTTTGTTTCAAAAGAGAACAGCCTCCACCTCTTGTGTTGTAAGTTCCTTGAGAGTTGGGGCCATGTCTATCCTGATCTCTGCTGTATTGAAGGTGCCAAGTCCAGTGGCCAGAACATAGTACACACTTGATTCTTATTTAATTTTTAAAAAATTTTGTTTAAGTTGCCCTGGCCAGTGTGGCTCAGTTGGTTGGGCATCATCCTGCAAACTGAAGGTTCGCTGGTTCAATTCCCTGTTGGGGCACATATCTGGATTGCAGCCAGTCCCCAGTTGGGGTGTGTGTGAGAGGTGATCGATTGATGTTTCTCTCACACATCACTGTTTTTCTCCCTCTCTTCCCCTCTAAGAATAAATAAAAATTGTTTTTTGTTTAAGTCAACTGTTAGGTATTTCTTCATGAGTTATACAAAATGACCATGTTTTCCTAGTACTAAGACTACTAGGTTAAAAAAAATCAGGATGGGAAATTAGGACTAGAAATTCAACTTAAATTCAAATAAAAACAAGGTAAACGCTGGCTTTGCTTCTAATGGGGGATAACCCAAGGCACTCTTCTATTTTAAAGTAATTTATTCCATAGCTTTACATACACATACTTTATTTTAAACACAAAAGAGAAATTATACAGTGTGGTAATATTACTCTGCAACTTTTTTAAAAATATTTTATTTATTTATTTGTAGAGCAAGGGGAGGGAGGGAGAAAGAGAGGAAGAGAAACATCAGTGTGTGGTTGCCTCTTGCATGACCCCTACCGGGGACCTGGCCTGCAACCCAGGCATGTGCTGTGACTGAGAATCGAACCTGCAACCCTCTGGTTTGGAGGCTGGTGCTCAATCCACTTAGCTATACCAGCCAGGGTTACTCTGCAACTTTTCAATAAATCCACATTAAATATATACTTCAAATTTTGTAAAAATTTTAGAAATGTAGCAATATCTCTGCTTAAAAACAAATGGACAAGAGAGATAGACACTAAGAAGTTATTTATGATGACAATAAACTACAGAACAACTATTATGCAGAACTGCCAGATATAGAGCTGAATGGAAGTCCTACAAATCTGGAATTAAAAAGAAAAAACCACATCAACACTGGTAGGAGGTGGGGAGACATAGGACGGGATGGGGCAGGTCCTAGAACACAAGTGGCGAATAAAAATTGGGAGGCTATCTCAGGACCAAGGGCTCGACCCTCCACCAGGCCCCCCAGCCCAGGGTTTCAGTGCCAGGAAGATAAATCCCTATAACTTCTGGTTGTAAAAACCAGAGGAGATGAGGCTGTGGAAGACATACTGCTAGAGTCCCAGGCAGTCCCCCTTAACGGGCTCATGCACAATTTTACTCAAACTCATTCCCTCTGAGCTCCAGCACAGGAGCAACAGATTGAAAGGCACCAGAGACATACTAGGAGGAATGGAAGCATCTAGCATTAGGGTGAGAGCTGAGGGGCAGCTTTCTCCTGGACAGAAGTGCTGGCAGAGCCCACTGTTCCTTTTCTAAGCCCTCCTCCAATAGAGTGGACAGAGAGAGTGCCATTACTGAGACTCCATTAACCTAACTTACAGTTTGCCCCACTCTGGTGATTCCCTGAGGACCCATCCCACTCAACTTTCAGGCCAACCCAAGCTGTTACCAGTGGCTTTTCCCTTTGAATGGCTTATCTTGGCTCATGCTTCGGATTTTCCTATATTTTCTCAAACAAACATCATCTGGCCTCAGTGTGGCCCAGGCCTATTGCTAAGTGGGCCCAGGCCCGGCACTAGCAGCATCTGCCTTGGTTCACACCTTGGATTCTTTAGGCACCTCCAAAACCAGCACAAGTAGCAGCCAACTGCAGATCACTTTGTAGCGTAGTCTGGGTGGCCCCAGTCAGAACATAGGTGGTGGCTGACCTTGACCTCTACCTCTTGGGAGGCCCCAGAACCAGTGCACCCATTGGACAGCTACAGACCACATTGGAGCACTACCACCCAACCACTTTGACAAACGACACACTCAAGGGGTGAACTCAAGTGAGCACCAGAGCCCTATTGAAGCCCTGCTCTGTGGAGTGGGCCCCTGTACAGCTGATCAGTTTGGGTAAATCCCTCCCACACACCTGCCAACAGCAATCAAGGCTCAACAGTAAGAGGAGGGTATACACAGTTCACACTGTGGGCACACTTTGAATACCTAGCTTGTGTCCCTGGACTCTATAGGATAGAGGAAGCTGTGCCCCTGGACTCTATAGGATACTTACTACATGAGGCAACTCTTCCAAGCCAGGGGTTCTAGCAGCTCTACCTAATATATAGAAACAAACAAAGGGAGGCTGCCAAAATGCGGGGACAAAGAAACTTGGCCCAAATGAAAGAACAGAATAAAACTCCAGAAAAAGAACTAAATATAATGGAGACAATCTACTAGATGCAGAGTTAAAAACACTGGTTATAAGGATGCTCAGTGAACTCAGAACTTCAACAGCATAATCAAGGGCATGGAAATCATAAAAAAGATCTAGTCAGAAATGAAGAACAATTTACAGGGAATCAACAGTAGGGTGGATGAAGCAGAGAATCAAACCAGCAGTTCAGAATATAATGAAACAAAAAACACTCAATCAGAACAACAAGAATAAAAAAGAATAATAATAAAAAAAAAAAGAGGGTAGTGTAAGGAGCCTCTGAGACAACCTCAAGCAAACCAACATATGCATCACAGGGGTACCAGAAGGAGAAGAGACAGAGCAAGAAACTGAAAACCTATTTTAACTAATAATGACAGAAAAATTTCCTAACTTGGTGAAGAAAACAGACATACAAGTCCAGGAAGTACAGAGTCCCAAACATGATGAACCCAGAGGCCCACACCAAGACACATCATAATTAAAATACCAAAGGTTAAAGACAAAGAAAGAATCTTAAAAGCAGCAAGAGAAAAGCAGAGTTACCTACAAGGGAGCTCCCATAACTCTTATCTTGTTCTAAAAATATAAAATATTTTATTTATTTATATTTAGAGAGAGGGATGGGGAAGGAGAAACATCAATGTGAGAGAGAAACATTAATCGGTTGCCCCTCGTACATGTCCTGATCAGGGACCAAATCCGCAACCTAGCCGTGCCCTGACTGGGAATTGAACCAGTGACCTCTTGCTTTGCAGATCACCACTCAACCAACTGAGCCATATCAATCAAGGTGGAAAAGAAAACCTTTTTAGTAAATATTGCTTGAACTGAATATTCAAGTGAAAAAAGTTAATCCTATGTCATTCCTTCTACAAAAACTAATTCAAGATGGATCATAGCCTAAAACCTAGAATCAGGAAGTTCCTACAAAAAGAACAGGACAATATCTTCATGACCTCATGTCAAACAAAGAATTCTTTACCCAGAAAAGCAGCATAACATTTTTTTAAATTGATAAATTAGACTTTATGAAAATTAAGGTTTTCTGCACACCAAAAGACACATTAAGAAAATAGACTTAAAAAAAATACAGTAAAGATTAAATCAAAAGAAAAAGAAAATGGACAGATGGGCCTCAGTTAAAAAAAAATTATCACAGCTCATAAATCTAACAAAGACCCCATATCTCAAATGTAAATAGAACTCTGACAAATCAATAATAAAAACACAAATAACCTAATTTTTAAAAATGAGCTATGAAGAGAGATTGCTAAGGAGAAACAGATTAATGTAAAAAAAACAAAAAGGACTGATCATGTTAAGGAGGACATGGAGCATGTGGAACTCTCAATAGATCACTGGTGAGTATAAAATGGTACAACCACTTTGGACTGTTGGGGAACTGTTTAACACTTATATATTTGCCCAGTGACTGACTAATCCCATCCCAAGAAAAATTAAAACATGTTCCCCAAAATTATAGGATGTTTACAGCAGTCTTTTTCATATCAGCTAAAAACTGGAAATAACCCAAATGCCCATCAACAGGTGATAAACTAAGTTATATCTATACAGTGGAATACTACAACATTAAAAAGGAATGATTTATGCAATTACATGTATAAAACTTAAAAACACAAAAGCCAGACATTGAAGAATCCACACTACACGATTCCATTTACATGATATAGAAATACAAGGGGAGAAATGAGATATTGGTTGCAGGAGGTTAAGTAGGAATTTTCTGGTAAATTTAAGTATTCTAAATTTTGCTTAAGACTTTGTTTACAAAAGAGTAGACAACTATGAAAATGTACTGGTTTAAACAAAATATCTGTGCCTTCTATTTTACATTAATTATACATATTTTTTAAAATCAGCGCAAAAGGTTTCTACTACTTATTCCACTGGCACACTCTAAGGGCAGTTTCTGCATACAGATGTTACGGTACCTTCTCAGTACATGAGGTTACTCTGTACAATAGCTATGAAAGGGTCTTCTTTCAGATCTTCTGTACGACCAGTTTATGCAGTCCTTCAGATCTTACGGTATTTTATCCTGAAGGTTGAGCTTAATAATCAGACCAGCACTCCTGCATCCTGACTGACCAGCATTCACATCTAATCAATAACAGATGTGGGAATGGTGCCAGGGTGGGCCTTATGCCAAAGTAACAATTTTGCTCCTATTCAAGAGCAAATATCCTTCTTAAGCTCCAAGTCATCCAAATAGAGAGAATGACATCTGGAAATTCACTGCAATGCCATGTGTTTGGCCCCTGTGGATGATAGCTGTAGGCATTGCAGGCATAGGGTTGCTGTGCCAGCCTCAAGGGACAAGGCAGAGTATAGCAACTCCACAGCTTTGCAATGTGTAGAAAGTGCCAAAAGCTCAAAGGAAAAGTAGTAGCAAACGGGTATGAACAGAATTCATTTAATAATATTCTTCGTTATGGTTATTTTTGTAAATAAACAGGAATTGTTTATCTCATTTCCATATTCAACTAGGCTCTAATCTTTCTTTTTTCACAGCCTTGCCTTCTCAAGTCCTTGCCACTTTTCTGGGATCTTTTTTTTTTTTTTTTTTAAATTAATACTCCCACCCCAGCCAGTGTGGCTTAGTTCGTTGGGTGTTGTCCTGCAAATCAAAAAGTCTCAGGTTTCATTCCCTGTCAGGGCACATGCCTGGGTTGCGGGTTCATTCCCTGATCAGGGTGCTTAGGAGAGGCAACTGATCCATGGTTCTTGCATCAATGTTTCTCTCCCTCTCTTTCTCCTTCCTCTCCCCTCTCCCTAGAATCAATAAAAGAAAAAGAAAAAAAAAACACGCCCAAGAAAATTAATACTCAATATGGACAAATCCAATTACATAAACTCCCTTAGAAAACTTTACAGAAATTTAGAGATGTGGAAAAATTTTGAATTAGATATACAAACACCAAAGTAGTCAGCTGTACAAGGGGAGAAAGTGAAGTTGGGTTGGGAGGTCGTTTACTTTCGGTCTTATATTGTTGTTTCTGCAACTGTTTGCATTATTCTTATAGCGTGATGTTTTAATGTTATTTGTATTATGCAGCCATTAATTCTAATGACGACTAAAAAGTGACCAAATTGATAACAAAGGAAAACTGAATGCCTTTCTTCAGATGCCTAGGAGCACTATACACCTTTCTTAATCCATGCTGACAATGAAGCAGGTTTCCAATGTATTTAAGATTTGAATTTGGCAAGACTTTCTTGCTGGGAAGGGTAAGTCAGGAAGCAAGTATCATAATAGCTACCATTACTCTCCATTTCCATTTATTCATTTGTAAATTACAACATTTATGTATTATATGAAAGAAATAGTGCTGAGCACTCTTATACCAAGACAATGGTGTGAGGCATTACTGCGTTACTCAACCAGAAATGAACGCTTAGGGAAGTTAAATTACGCCCAAGGTCATAGAGCTAAAATGAAGTGACAGCTCTGCTGGACTCCAGGGCCCATAACGATAGCAAAAGGAATCTAAATTGAATGATGCTGAAAGAGTGGATTATTACATGAAGTTTGTACAGTGTGACCAAGAATTTAATAAAAGATACAAACACTGATCACAGTGCAGAGACACTTCATATTCTATAGTTCATGTCTTTCTTCACAAGTATATATGTAAAAAGTCTACAGCTTAACTGGGCCCTGGGAAAATCAGAACACTGACAAGTAGACGCTATTATGTAGGAACCCACTATGTACTCAACAGGCAATAAGAGAGGCTTCTGACAGAGTAGGCCCATTGTGTCAAATGAATAGGCGTGAGAAGTAAGAAAAAATAAACCATGGTTTGAAAATGTTGGCTCCACATCAAGATCATCCTTTTCTTCCCAGCATGGCGCCTCAAACTTAATAATCCAAAAAGTTTTCTTCATTACCTCCAAAAACCCAGGTACCTTTAGAAAAATGAGTAAATAGTATGTATAGATACAAATATAACGGGTCAACAGCTGTCATGGCTCATTGAAAAGACTATTTTAATAACAACATCCTAAAAACAACCAGTTATTTTAGTCTGTTTTCCAAGAGAGGCCGAAGGATAGAGGCGGATCAAAACCAACTAGAAAGTAAAGTCTCTTTGGCAAACATTTCAGTGACGCGATTAGCACCTACTCAATTCATCTGTTAAGACAGCGCAATCTTATTTTGGCATTAAACTAAAATTGGTATAGGGAAAATGGAATAAACATGGTAATAAACGAACTGGGAGAAGTACCAATATGGGATCTCATGGACAACTCCACCCGATATACAACATAAGTCGTAGAGATGGAGTGCATTTTAAGTGTGGAATGGTTTAACCTGCATTCTTCCTCCAAGCCCTGGGATTCTTCACAAGTGTGAACAGAAATATGAATATGCTGTAGCAAAAGGCTACAGCTGCAGCTTGCAGATGTCAGGCTGTTAGCTCTGTGATCAGCAACCATGCTGTCTGCCTTGCTGGCTCCCTCCAGGTCACTGCCTCATCAGTCAGCACTATGGCTATAACCCAGCATTTCCAACTGGTATGCCGCAAGGATTTTTAAAATATGAAATACCAGATTATTTAGTCAGGGGCACTGACCTCTTTTCCTTTATATTATCAAATAAAAAAAATGACAACAGCCACACAGCAGCAGTCTATTGTGAATGAATCACAATTATACCTATGTTTTATAAGATCAGCAAAAAATATACGTATTTTTTGGTGTGGCACAGAATTTTAGTAATTAGTTTAATGTGTGCCATGAGATGAAAAAGGCTGAAAATCGCTGCTGTAACCAGAGGACGGAGAGCGGTTCTTCCTGTTGGGCAGCACCCTTTGTAATAATCAAACAAAGGAAAAAGACCTTATCTGGGAACTGACAGTCATCATAGAAATTTCTCTTCAAGTTGCTATATTCTTGCCTCTTAATGAAAAACTCTGAGTGGGAAAAATGCTGATGCAATGATGTCTCAGTTTTCTCCATAAAAATAGAAATACTACCACCTGGTTTTTATTTCTTATCCCCGGGGGGCTATTATGAGGATAAAAAGCTTTGAAAATTAAAAGCACAATGTAAATATAAGGCTATATTATAGTGGGGACTGAATCCAAACAACATAAATGGAATGTAGATGGGCACTTTGGCAGGGCAAATAACCATGTCTGCCATCAGAGCAAACTTCTAAGTTCCAATGCCTACTTATTATATTTTGAGGAGACCTCTGACAGAAATTAAAGAGGCCTAAAAAGCCTATAAAACAAGCTGTGCCCTCACCCTAAATTGTCCCGCCTTCCCTGTTTTAGGCACTTTGGAAACTCCTACTTTAAGGTCTAACCCAAACCTCACCTCTTCATTAGCCCTCCCAGGCACTTAATTGAACCTTGACAGAATTAAACTCTCCCATTTACCTGCACTCAAAGTCCTTTATGAACATCTGTGCGATATCATTTGCCATATTCTACCACCTGTAATTTGTTTCTGGACCTTTCTCCATTAGCCCAAATGAGTTCCTTGAGCTCTTCAAATTTGGTACCAGAGCATCTACCTAGTGTATCTGATACATAGACTATAGTATAGACTATAACTCTTTCCTAATGTGAGTTAAGTAACTAAATTGCAATACAGAAGGGTTTCTTAATCTTTTCTGTTAAGAACTTCTCAAGGAACACTGGAGAGGTATGAATGATTACAAATGTACTGAGATTATTGATTTCCTCAGCCCGGGATGGCCAATCAGAATTTACCAATTTCTATGTGTGCTATGATGTGAAAAGGTTGGAAAGTACTATATAAACCTGTAGTGAAGATTTATCTTTAAAATACTAAACTAATAGAAGAGTAGGATTAAACACTATACTAATGGTGACATCAACTGAGGTATCAAGAAAAAAATACAATGAGCAGAATAACTACTTCACATCCTGTTCACTAGAAAACAAAGGTTTCAGAATACTGGCATCAGGTAAAGCATCATATCCTGGGAGAGAAAACTAACATTGCCGCCCCCCACAGCAGTCAGCCTGTGCAAACACCATATGGTCTGCTAATTTAGTCAAAAAGAACCCCAGAATTTACTTTTTCTTTCTGCAGACAGAAATGAAAATAAAGTTGCTAGAAATATTTCAGAAATCATTTCACCAAATATCTAATGAAACACATACAGTACCCAAGTTTATTCACCATTTTTAAGCCTGTTGAACACACAAACACCCCGTATAGGCGACATTAAGAACAACTAACTGATCAGCTCATTCTTTTCATTTCCCTTTTTGTTTTAAAATAACCAATCATTACTTTGTATCACCTCCCACCTTGCCCTCACTTCCCCCCACCCACTGCTACCCCAAGTTCAAGTCTTCAACAGACAAAATTCAGACCTTTATCTCTTGCCCTGACTACAGTAATCATCTCAAAAATGGTCTCCCCAACTCCACTGAAACTGCCCCCTTGAAATTCCCCTTTTGCCCAAATGCCAAGTCATTTCTGTTTAAAAAAAAAAAAAGCACACAGCAACAACAACAAACCTGTGAGATAGAACATAGTATGTAACCTAGACATTCACTCCCTCTCCAGTCTCAGTACCCTCCACTTTGACCTCATACTTTCCTGGGACTCTTCTCTCCATCTCTTCCGGGCTAACGTTTATTCACATGTGGAGAACTGGCCTGGTTATCATCTCTTCACGGGAACACTTTCCCTGATTATTATTCTAGGATAAAAGACTCTTTTAGGTATGTGTTCTCTAACCAGATGATAATAAGGAAAAAACCCAGAGTTTTCCCTTTTGGTTTTATCTAAAATGTTAGTGCAGGGCTAAGTGGCCACAGCTTCATTCCACTTAGAGTCCTTCTCCAAATTCCTTGGGTCTTAATCTGCTGGTTTTAAGGGCTATTTTTAAAATGTCTTTTACTGTATGCCACCTCAAAATCCATTTGGATACAGATGAATGTTAAAGTAAAGACTAAAATGACCCTGCAAATTGCTTTTAGAGAAGAGTGTTTTTGTTATTAAATGAATCCCCTACAATATATGAATGTTTCACCCGCAACTTTCCATGCCTCATTAAGACCTGTATTTCTTTAAACCTTACTCAAAATTCTTTAGCCTCTCATTTTGGTGATTTCATGCTTATGTCCAAAAAAGGTGAATGCAACATCATAGGTAGAGTCAAAATTATACCCCACAAGGAACTTTCATCCTCAATCTTTGTCATAATATACACTTAAAAGGTGAGGCGCAATGTGCCACAAAAAAAGTACTGAAACCTTTTATATCCATCACCTCCTTGCTCTCTCAAAACCACATCTTTTCAGTGGAGATTCTCCTTACCTACCCTTTATATACCTTCCTCAGCAGGACATAGATCTTACATTGTTTCCCTTTCTCCCTATCATTTCTCATTCTTGTAACATATTATCAAACATTTTAAATGTATATATAACATTTAATTTAGCCTGCATATATATTACTTATTAATCATCTTTACTATTTGTCTCTCCCAGAAGAATTTAAAATAGGGTCCTTGTTTTATTCACTGATGTAACTTCAATAACTAGAACAGTGCCTGGCACACAGTGGGACTTAATAAATATTTAAATGAATGGATGAACAACAATGAGGGCAGATGTAACAATTATTTAAAAGCAGTCTTCTTCCAATCTTAACACTTGATCCACCAACGAGTTCAGAAAACCCAACCTACCTCTAAAAACATACCAAATCACCTCTTCTCCATCTTCTGACACGAATCTACTTCAAACTCATTATTATTTACTTCTGGTCTTGCTGCTTTCATCTATGCACCCATACAATTTTCTCTCTATGCCACAAGAAGAGTGATCTTTATAAAATATGAATCACATCACATTACTACCCCACTAATAACCCTTCAATGTTTACCCATCACTCAGAATAAAATCCCAATTCTTCACTTTGGCTTACAAAGCTCTACAGAAGCTATCTACTATCTCTCGTCCTCTCTATCTTCTTTTCCTTACTACATTGTAACTACAGTGACCGTTTTCCTGTTCATTGAACACATCAAGCTCATTATTACCATATAATGTTTGTACTGCTTTTCTCTGTCTGTAATATTCTTCCATCTGATATCTCCTAGACTACTTGTCATTCAGACACCAGCTCTATTCACTGTTTCAGACAGCCTAAATCGATCATTCACTGTCATACTCTCTTTATTTGTTAATGGAATCTTTTGCTCAGTACTGTATTTCTATTACTCAGACTTAAAAACATTAAAAAAATCTCAGTGGAAAAACAGTATAAAGAACTCCCTTGATACCATTCACCCAAATTCACTGATTAACTGACCCACCTCTTTTATCATTATCTATCTACCTAGCCACTCAACCTACCTGCCTACCTTTTTTTTGCCTAAACCCCTTGAAAGTAAGCTAGTTCCTCCTTACCTTTAAATATTTTGGTGTGTACTTGCTAAGAGATAGGATACTCACTTACATAAGCACAGTACAATTACCAAAATAATTAATGTTAATGCTGTACCACTATCTAATCTACAAACTTTATTCTAAAATTCGTATGGAGAACACATTGAAAATACAGCCATCTATGAACCAGAAAATGGGCTCTCACCAGACGTGGAATTTATCGGGACCTTGATCTTGGACTTCCTAGCCTCCAGAACTGTTCAATCCCAATCACCAGCAGAGACAGAAAAAAGGTGCCAGTGGCCCAGGAGATCACTTTAATTCAACATATCTTAGAAACAGTTCTACCAAAAACTGCAACATTTATTAAGTACCTACAATGGAACAAAAACCAGGCTAGTTGCTAGATATTCAATAATAACAAGTACAGACAGGATCCCTCAGGGAGTTTACATACTGTTTAGGGCTGAGAGCAATGAAAATAGGTGGGGAAGTACTGGTTGCCTTGACAGCACATAGGAAACAGATATGAAAAAGACTTTAATTCCTTCTAAACTTAGATTTTAGCCTAAGAATGACAACAACAAAAAAGCTCTTCAAGAGATTTTTGCAAAGAAGTGACAAAAATGTGTTTGTTTCTAGAAAGATCACCCATGTTCCACAAGAATGATGGAACAGTGGGAAAAGACAGAAAGTAGATAGGTCAGTGAATAGGAGGATTTCATGGTAATCCAGGTAAAAGAAAGCACCAGTGGTACAGAAATGAGATGGAAATAAATAAATGCATGTTTTAAATATAAAATAAAATAAAATTCATATGGAAAAGTAAAACTGAGGGGTCGAGTGCCCTTGGCAGTCCCCCAAACCGTCTCATTGCTTCAAAACAGTGTTTGGACAAAACAAACTCAGGGATGCCCCATTCTTGCAGCCTCTGAGCACCTTCCAACCTCTTTTCCAATCACCACCTGCAGGACCATGTCAGCCATCCTCAGCCTCCAAGATCAGGCAACACTGTTTTTTGACCTTAACTCCTTACTGCTGAACAACTATGAACTCCCAACTTTGTCAGAATTATTCCACCGAGGTGGAGGGTGCTGTCCAACACCTGGTCGACCTGCACCTGTGAGCCTCCTATACCTGCCTCTCTCTGGGCATTTTGACTGAGAAAATGTGGCTCTGCAGGGTGTAGACCACTTCTTCAGTGAGTTGGCTCAGGAGAAATGCAAGGGTGCCAGGTGTCTCTTAAAGATGCAAAACCGGCATAGTGATTGCATTCTCTTCCAGGACAGACCCAAGATGAGTGGGACAAACTCAGGATGCCGTGGAAGATGCCATGGAGAAGAATCTGAACCAGGCCCTTTTGGATATGTATGCCCGGGATTCTACCCGAACAGACCCTCATCTCTGTGACTTTCTGGAGAATGACTTCCTGCATTGAGGAGGTGAAACTCAAGAAGATGGGCGACCACCAGACTAACCTCCACAGGCTGGCCAGCTCCCTGGTGGGTCTGGGCAAGTACCTCTTTGAAAGGCTGGCCCTCAAGCTAACTAGGAACCTTTGGAGACCAGAAGTCTTTGAGGGACCCTTATGCATTCATTCCCCTGGTATCTGGCTTTAGCCTAAGCCTCTCCCTGAAACCACTAGGCATCCTCTGAACCACCTTGAGCCCTCTCCCATGCACTGGACCAAATGAAAACGATAAAGCTGCCCTGGCTGGTATAGCTCAGTGGATTGAGCACGGGCTGCGAACCAAGGGGCCGTGGGTTCGATTCCCAGTCAGGGCACATGTCTGGGTTGCAGGCCAGGTCCCCAGTGCGGGCCACGTGAGAGGCAACCGCACATTGATGCTTCTCTCCCTCTTTTTCTCCCTCTTTTCCCTTCTGTCTAAAAATAAATAAATAAATTTTTTTTAAAAATTGTTAAAAAAAAAAAGAAAGAAAGAAAATGATAAAGCTTTTGCAGAGGGGAAGAAAACTGAGGGGATCTCCTAAGAAATAGAGAATCCTCAGACATAAAAACAAACTACTGATAAATGCAACCACATGGATGAAGTTCAAAGTGCATTATGCATGGGGACTGACTTCAAAAGGGCACAAGGGGGCGATGGATATGTTCTCTATACTTTGATTGGTGGTGGCTACACGACTGTACATTGTTTGTCAGAATTCGTAAAATTATACATCTAACAGGGTAAATGTTACTGTATATAAATTCTACCTCAATTAATCTAACTTTAAAAAAGTGATTAAGGAGATTTTTTTAAATAATGAGGACAGGACCCAGGCTTTCTTAAGGTATATTTGTAAAGAATTAAATAACATTTGTAGAAAGGAAATGCCAATGGACATTTTGAAGGGCATGTCACACAGAGTTTAAAAAAGGATTATTAGAAAATAGAGCTGGGCAAATCACCTAGAATGCAGTACAAGGACATAATGTAAAAAATACAAAAGAAAGGCTCAGAAACATGGAGAACAGCGCAAGAGAGTCCAAAACAAATCTAACACAAATTCTGGAAAGATAACAGAGCAAATGAGAGCAAATGGGAAAGTGACACTATTCAAAGGCATCACAGACAAGAATTTTTGGAGTATAGGAAGTCCTGAGCACCACAAATTGGAAGCCTTCACATATCCAGAACAATAGAAATCACCACTCCCAAGGGCTCATGGAAAATAACTATCAGCCTTTAACCTTTAACCTCAGTTAATCATCATTCAAGTAAGAGTAGAAAAAAATTATTTTCAGAAGAATACAAAGAGTTTACCATTCACAGGCTGTTTCTCTAAGAACTAGTAACAGCCCTGGTCAGGTAGGTAGCTCAACTGGTTAGTGTCCTCCTGATAAGCCAAGGTTTTGGGTTTGATCCTCAGTGAGGGCAGATACAAGAACCAACTAATAAATGCATAAATAAGTAGAACAACAGATACATGTTTCTCTTTCTCTCTCACATATACACAAAATCAATGTCTTCAAAAATGATTTATTTATTTTTAGAGAGAGGAGAAGGGAGAGAGAAAGACAGGGAAAGAAACATCAATGTGTGGTTGCCTCTCACGCAACTCCCACTGGGGACCCAGCTGGCAACCCAGGCATGTGCCCTCACTGAGAATCGAACCAGTAATCCTTTGGTTCACTGGCTGGCACTCAATCCACTGAGCCACACCAGCCAGAGCTATAAAACAGTTTTTTTAACATTGATGTTTCTCTCTCCCTTCTTTTTTCTTAAGAAAAAAAAAAAAAAAAAGAAATAGTAACTGAAATACTTTGAAAGGAAGGAAAATTAACCTAACAGAAGGAAAAATTACAATAAAGATGAAATATGAGCAGATAAGTTGATTTACATTGGTAAATCCACATTAATATTGGCTATAAAAATAAGAGCAATTACCGTTAACTGTGTGATGAGTATAGTAAAACACAAAGTGGAAATAAAATCCTAGACAGAATATATCAAGAAGAAAAGTTCCTGATTTTGAGGTGTTCTCTAATCGCTATTTAAAAGGCGGGGGGGTACGTGTACTAACATTTTAGACTTAAGTGTACATATTAAAATCTTAAGAATAAGCCCTGGCCCTGACCTGTGTGGCTCAGTTGGTTGGGCATCATCCCGCAAAGTGAAAAGGTCACTAGTTTGATTTCAGGTCAGGGTACATGCCTGGGTTGCAGGCCAGTCCCCAGTTGGGGCAAGTGCAAGAGGCAACCAATTGATGTTTCTCTCACACATCGATGTTTCTTTCCCTCTCTTTCTCCCTCCCCTCCCTTCTCTCTACAAATAAATAAATAAAATCCTTAAAAAAAAAGCCCTGGCTGGTCTGGCTCAGTGGACTGAGTGCCGGCCTGCAAACCAAAGAGTCACCAGTTTGATTCTCAGTGAGGGCACATGCCTGGGTTGCAGGCCAGGTCCCCAGATGGGGACACATAAGAAATACAGAAAGCAATTTTTAATCTCCAAGGAAAAGAGGAAAGAAAGGAAGTAAAGGAAAAATTAAGAACCTCAAGTGATACTAGTAAGTCCAAATATAGAATCATTGAATATAAACAGATGAGAGTTACCAAGTAAAAGAATATTTTGAAATTGAACTCAAACAAAATTCAAGTACTTGGTATTTTTTTAAAATTTTTATTTATTTATTTTTAGACAGAGGGGAAGAGAGGGACAAAGAGAGGGAGAGAAACATCAATGTGTGGTTGCCTTTCATGGGCACCCTACTGGGGACCTGGCCTGCAACCCAGGCATGTGCCCTGACTGGGAATCGAACCAGCGACCCTTTGGTTCACAGCCCACGCTCAATCCACTGAGCTACACCAGCCAGGGCCTGTATTCTTAAGATTAATGTCTATATCATAATGATACTAAAAGTTTATGAAAAAAACAAATGGATTAGCAATATTAATATTATAGAAAATAGGCTTTAATTTAAAAAGCTGTACTGGGGACAAAAAATAGGTCCCCAGGATAAAGGAGAGATTCAGTAGGAAAATATAATAATCCTGAAAAAAGTATGTACCCAACAGCATAGGTTCAAAAACAACATTTCAACAGAACTGCAAGAAAAATGGAAAACACATATTCACAATAGGTTTTGACACTTCTTAAAAGCTGATAAGACTGAAAAATTAGTATAGCTATAACATATTTGAACAATACAATCAACAAGTTTGTTTTATATAGAAACATTCATTATTAGGCAATAAGATGAGATAATTCTGGAGGTCAAAAGACAAACATGATTCAGATATAAATTTGGGAATCATCAGCATATAGATGTGGTTAAAGCCACAGGAATATGAGATACAGTTAAGAGGCATTAAGCAATCATCTCTCAAACAGCAGAAAACAGTATGGAATATCCTCTAATGTCTATCTTCAAACTCATCCACTATTTTCATCTGTCCAGTACGGTGTATATGAATATTGATTTATGTATTCAAAATGCTGAGAATATAAAGTGGCAAATTAAAAAGTAATGAAGAAAGTTGAAGGGCCTTCAAAAATATGTACCATACTACAGTATTTGAAATTGATTCCAAAAAACCAGAATTCCCAAGACAAATCATTGATTCTCCTGACCCCTCCCTCCAAACACTTTGAAAAAATCAGGTGGTGTTAGAGATGGTTCCCTTGGCTGGAAAAACAAGGAATCACTTTAATTTTATTCACTCTCCAAAATAAAGATGGAAAATAACATTTCTAGATCAATTACACCAAGCCTGCCGACCTCTCCTACTTTAGACACTACTGAAGAGCAGGGATGGGATGGACAGGAGGCAAGTGAGGTGCCCAGGGCTCGAATTTAAGTGTAGGGCTGACCAGGGAATGAGTGCCTCAAATTTTTCGCCTCAGCATCTCATTTACCTCACCCCAGTCCCAGCCCTGGTGAAGAATCCCTACCACAACCGTTATCTGGACAACCAAAACACACCTGGTCTTCTGCCATGCTTCTCCACTTGGGGCAGCAGAAGAATGCTTTGCCGTTCCCATTCAAACAACAACAACAAGACAGAAACTACTCTTAGCCTCATCACAGCATTAGCCTCAGGAAAGGTAAGGGACAATGCATCTCATACCATTCCTGGGGCTGAATAGAAAATTAGTCTCAGGCTAGAACCCAAACTCCTTTTCCTATTCAACTTTGTTTCCGTCATACCTACCATGATAGAATAAAGAACCATATTTCAGGCAGACCACTAAAGGAAAACCCTACTCTTCATGAGCACCAGAAACACTAAAAACACATGTACACACACCTCAAGACAACAATAGCTACAGCCACATCATGCTTACAAGCAGTCCCAACCTTTAATAGTTCCAAACTTCAAATAAAAGCACACTTATTTTCAGTCAGAAGACTCCATTTTATATCTCAACTCTCCCCTTTCCTGACCTAACTTTGCATTTCTCCACTGCTTAAGTGAGGGGGCGAATTAGAAAGCTTACGAAATACTCTTCAGAAACCATAAATCCTAATCTGTTCTAAATGTAATCACATGGCTTTACCTAGAGACTTGCTTCTTCAGAGAGATCATGTAAAATGTGACTGTCGTGAACTCTTCAAATTCTAAGACCTTTCAAAACTCCAAATTCCAAAAGAAAAAGGAAAAGAAAAAAGAAGAAAAAAGCAAAAGAACATTTCTCCAACAGAAATGGCATTAAGTTCCATAGTTATTGTACTTACGATATATGCACCATGTAGCTAAGCTCAACATAATTAAATTGTTAATTTAAATAACTTAATTTGAAATGTTGTACACTCAAAACTTATAACTGGTTTGCACAGCTAAACTCAGAAGTCAAAAGATCTTAGCTAATTCCCTCCAAGGTGATTTTCTGGGCTGTTTACTTCTAAACACTACTATACTCGGACCAGGTCCTCTTCCTGGATGGGGGCAGTGAGTTTGTCAAGATCACAATATAATTCATCAGGAGCCAGTAACAATTTCAACTTGAGGCCTGGCAACCTGTTTGAGGCCTGATTTAGACCAATAACCAAAACAGAACACTTAATATGTTTACTGATGAAGGAAGAAAAAATTCTAGGACACCATCCTCCTAGTAGTATTTATCCCAATAAATAAACTGAGACAACAATTTGTGCACACAACACAATAATGCAAAATTAAAGGACTTAACTAATTCTAACTGCATCTAGTTTCCCCACCAAATATTATCATTTTAAACAAGGCCCCTTTCCTAACAACTGCCTATCTTGATTAAATTTAATAAACGGAAAAGCAAACGACAGAAAATTTTGTGTCCCCCCACCCCCCACCCCAGGGGCCCTCTGGGTCATGGTTTGCTTGACTGTTAAGGGTGTGGTATAAAATATTTAAAGTAGTGACTAAAATTTTCCATAAAAGCCCATCCAAAGTCTAAAAGCTTTACTACTCAGATAGAGATTTATCTCCAGACATCTAAAAGATTTACTATTCCACTTATGACACTCTGGGTTTTTTACATTTAATATTTAGGTAGGAGGTGGTACAGGGAGAAAGAGGGTGTAATTAGTTTTGCTTGTAAAACGTTCATTACAGTTGTAGTGCCAACTGAGCTATACAGCATTGGGGGTCTAATAGATTTCAGGGTATTATAGTTTGAGTAATAGAGGTGGGGGTTGTGGTGGAAATCAATAAATTGCTACTACTTCTTTGCAGAGACCCATATGGAAGTAATCAAGCGCAAGGGTGGCAGCTGGGGCCAATAACAGTCACCTGCAGTTGAGGGACATGGGGGTTTCAGATGGGTTTTTAATGCTAATTTCCTACAGAAACAATGAGCTAGAAAGAGCAGAGTAACAGACGAGGCCGGATGAAGAGAGACCAGCCAGAACAATGCCTGCACCTGGTGCTGGGAGCAGAGGGATAGAACCGGCACGCGCCCGCCAGCAGCACAGGGCACATCTGTCACCCACAACGCAGCCCATCCCCCAGCTCTTCCAGCAGGATAAGTAATGACGGTCCCTAAACATTAACAGCTTGCCATACAGCAACAGGTTTGCGTTTTTCAGGATGCTACATTCCCTATACACACCCTTCTCCCATGACTAAGAATTAGTTAAGGAAACAAGGTTGGATCCCTGTCAGTCTGGAGAGAGAGACTTGAATATGCAAAAAACACATTTTAACTAAGTCTCTTAGTTATTGGGACTTTGATGTAGGGGAGACTAAGAAAAATCACATGGAAAGATAAATCTTTTTAAGTATTCATGCAGCAAATATCACACTTATTACTTCGTTTAACTTAATCCTTAGAACCCACAATACCAGCTATATTTTACTCCTGTTTTACAGGTGAGAGAATTTGGGTTCAGGGGTGAAGGTTAAATTAGCTCATGGTTACACAGCCTAGTGCCAAAGCCTACACAGTCTTTTCACTACCTCTCTACCTGTCCTTACAACCATCACCAAATGAAAATACTGTATTTACTTCAGATCTCCAGCTATGAGAAGCAACTGCAGTTATATGTACATGTATATCCCGTGCAGAATTGCACCCCACCCCTTGCCAGGCATCTTGTAACAAGCTGCTCAGGATTGCATGATAACAGGATTTCTGCTAGCTGTTGCTTTAAACAAAGCACAAAAGGTTGCTGTTGCAGGTTTTGGGATGCTTTAGAAAAGTGAATTCATAGGTAGCTTAAATTTCTCAGAATAAATGTGATACCACATGGGACTTAAAAGTTAAAGTCTGTTTGGAAAATGCATCAACCAGTGAAAATACAAAGACCAGTTATTATAGTGAGGTTTTTTTACCCCCCTGCAAGTTATAGCCACTACTCATGCCTATATTTACGAACTTGAACTTGGAGGGAAAAATTAAATATCCCATACAGTCCATCATAGTAGAAACCTTTTAAATTAGAGCCACCAGGCATAAATTACAAGTTTAAAAAAAGGGGTAGGATATGCACAATATGTATATATAGATATGTATCTCAGAAGCAAACGATTCCTCTTGGATTTTTAAAGACAGCAACAATAGCTAGGCATAATTGAAAAAGTAGAAATTAACACTGTAGCTATGCATTTGAAGTCTGATTTAAGGAGGAGTTTGATGGAAAGTGAACCTTTCTGTGCACTCACTATGCTTCTTCCAATACTATCTCTTTTAAAACAGTTCTAACTCAGAGTTGGCAGTAACTTCCGGGCTTACCATTTTTGTGTGTTCATATACATTTTATCTTCTCGGAGAGTTTTTATTCCCTTACCATATTATCACACATAACAGGCAATAGAAAATGTTTGTAAAGTGAATGTCCTGGAAACTCAGAAGACAATTTAAGTCCAAACTCAGCCACCTACTAAGGTATCAAGCTCTGGGCCAGGCAGACGTTTTACTACTCCACTACCCTTCCCTCAACTTTTCTTATCTAGAAAATAATGCATTTGACTAGATCAAACTTAAGATCCCTTTAAATCCTAACATTTCCCACAGGTCATCACTGAGGACTTATGAACACTTCTAACACAGAGAGGCCTTAAAATAACTTCAGTGAACTGATTCAAACAATCTTTCAGATCCACTTGAATTCCTGCAATTTTGTATATGATATGCTCATTCAAACTCCAAAGTATTCTTTCCTGATGTCCCAAAGATGCAATTTAAATGTCATTATCTTCGTTCTACACTTTGACATTATTGCATTATACACTTCCAGTCCAACATGGCCCCCTTGCTATGAAAAAAAATCCTTAGTTGGGTCATTCCAGAAGCCAATTTAGGTTTCCTCTTTTCATAGTAGTAGAGATTCTCTGAATACTTTCTTTAAAAAAAAAAAAGTGTTTATTTATTTATTTTTAGAGAGAGGGGAAGGGAGGGAGAAAGACAGGGAAAGAAACACAGATGCAAGAGAGAAACAATCGGTTGCTTCTTGTAGCGCCCCCACTGGCACCGAACCCACAACCCAGGCATTTGTCCTAACTGGAATTGAAACGGCACTACTATCTGCTCTGCCGAATGACACCCAACCAACTAAGCCACATCAGCCAGGGCTCTCTCAATACTTTCACAGTCTTCAGAAAGTACTATGGTATTTTTTCCAGTGTTCAACTCAAAGATTATCTTCTTACTACCTTGGTAACAAGCAACTACTCTCCCGAACTGTGTGGTTCTAGCAGGACTTTTATCAACTACCTTTATTTGCATCCACTGGATCCTCCATCTTAAAATGTATGAATAGTATGGATCCTCCATACTATTCACCATTTTTTATGCTTCTTGAAACTCTAGCATCAAAAGTATTCCTAGTATGGACAAACAGCAGTATGCAAATCCCTTTTCAGCAGGGCAGACTCCAGCCTACATTACACTTCAGCATTAAGTCCTCTTCTTTCAACTGCAACTAGGAGCGCGTCTCCTGGGGTACAATGAAAAGTACTTGCTCACTGAAGGATTATCATGTAAATTCAGTATTAACACGGTAACCTCTCGAACATTCAGAGAAGTCCCCAAAGATGCTGAACATTGCACCTATTAAAGCACAAACTTGAAAATTCTTACTAAATCATTTAGTCAGTTTGGGTAAGAGAATACTTATTAAAAAGAAGGTTCATTTAAAAAGTGTCCCCCACCAAAAAAGGGGGGGGCGAATAAAAAGTGGCCCCACCTTAAAAAAATCTGACTAAAAAGTTGAAAAAATTGAATAGTACTGTACTGTACAGCTGACATAAGTGAAAGCTGAAGAGCTCCAAGGAATAAAAGTATTTTTTAAAGTTCCTATTTGAGAATTAGGAGAATTTTCAAGGCAAAAAATACAATTTAAACAGTATAGTCACAGAACAGTCTAATTCAGTACCTCATTCTTGTCTGTTGACTTTCTGAAGTTCTGGTATAATACAAGACACTCATTTGCATTAGAATACTTAGACTGCTTTCCAAATCATTTATTACCATAATGAGGCTTAACAACAGGTACAGATGATCTGGGAGGTAGGTACAGTGAGAGAAAAGTACCCTCAAAACTAAAGTGATATAGACAAGACCCATTCTTAATCCAAATTTAAAGTTAAAAACTCAAATGACTTAGGAATCGATCACAGCAGAATAATGACTATGTAGAAACCTCTGAAATCTCTTGTATGCCTTCTATGTGCCAGACACATTTCCCCAATGATGACATGAGCCAGGAGCTGCACAAAATAGAGACTCAAAGAGAATAACTAGCTTGCTTGAGACCAGAGAACTAGTGAATAATTGCCGTACAGTATGCGTTGCTCTCAAACCCATGCTCAGCCCATAGCTGTCTGGATTTGGAGGCCTGGAAACATGAGTACAATGTACAGAAATAGCAAAAAGCTAAATTATGCATCACAAACTAACAAAGAACACAGTAGCTATGTGCATGTGAATTTACTGCATGACAAAACTACTCCAAACTCACCATGCAAGTCAGATCTGTTGAGGTTACTTGTTTATTTTGTATGTGAACAGAAGAAAACAGCATAGGGGTAAAATGTAATGAAAAAAAAAGGGAGGAAAATATATTAAAATTAAAAGATACCGTTAGTTTTACTGTGATATCTTTTAGTTGTTATTCGCCTGAACATGTTGAAATAAAATCTAACAATAAGATTATTTTATGAGCCATCATTTTAACACTACCTATTTGTATTATGCATACTGACAGAGAAAAATTTCTGTCAAAACACCACAGAAAGACTCAGCATGGAATACCTTAGAGAAATATTGGTGAGACTACTTTTCTAGCCATAGAATTCATATATTTTATGTGATTCAAGATTCCATTCAAAAAAGCATGTCATTCAAATAAAAGTGGCAAATGAAAAATGATACAGAAATATGAACAAAATGAAGCAGCAAAACATTGAATAGCTAAATTCTAAACTCCTATCAAATATCAAAAAAACATAGCATCATAATCTGAAATAAGTAAAAAGCTTTGAAAGGCAGAGAATTGCCCATTTTAGCCCCCAAAACTAAATTAAAATGTACTTACCCCAAATGCCCAATTATAACAATCCAGATTCTTAATATACCAAATTTATGTGAAATAGATATAAAAAAGCTCCTCTTTTTCTCCTCCTGATCTTCAAAGCCCAATCCGAAATCAGCCTTCCTCCTTTCATTAGCTGGACATGTGTCAGCTCTCTCACATCTGCGATTTCTCACTGACTAGAGCTGCCTGTCCCATTCCAGGGAAACACAGATGGATCCCAGATGGGAAGGTCCTGCCAAACAGACCAGCTCTTCACCTTGCCAGAATCCCCAGATACAGTCACAGTCTCCCTGTCTCTCTTTCCGCCCCCCCTTCCTACTCTTCCAACCCTCCCCGTTACCAGGGCTCTTTGCCAGCTGATGTCACTAAGTACACACCTCCCAGTGGCTCCTGGCCAATCTGACATTAACTTGTTAAATACGTGTAATTTGTTTATGGCTGACAATAACAGCAAGGATATTGTGCAAAACCTATCTGTACAAGTCCCTAGTGGAATAACATGTAGAGACACACACAGAAATACAGACTCACATTTTGGGGAACACTCAAATGTTTAATAATTACTATTTAAAGTCCTACATATTGCCTGGTTTCTGCTATTGTTTCGTAGCTTCTGCTCTTTAAGCCAGGTTTTAAATTCTACATGTGACAAATTCCTTCTTAAAATGAATTATTAACATCTACTTTGGACATGTAATTGGATGAAAAATGTAAAGTTACAAATTAATTTGGGGAATATACACAGAAATGTATGTAAATGATTCACACAAGCTGCCTCTCACATCCAGACTTGGTAGCACTGCAAAACCGGCACGTGATTAAAATAAGACAATGCAGGCAACGTGGTTCCGATGCTGTAAAGATTATAAAATGAAAGATGGGGACATGGTACAAAAATTGTTTTAAAACAAGGCAAATAGGAATGTAATAATATAATGTTTCACATGAAAGAAACTGTTAATGCAAGTTCTAACAATAGAGACAAAATTTAAAAAAAAAATTTTTTTTTTAAATATAACAATGAGAACCCAGAGAGATGGACTGAACTGCTCAAGGTCAGAGTTTAATCACTTACACCCCCAAGTACCTAGCATATAATAGCTGCTCAGTCAATTTCTGCTAAATGAAAATTGATCATTGAAAACAAGATATTACCATTGGGGTAAACTGGTTGAAGGGTCCAATGGACCTCTGTTGCAGGCCGCTTTACGCCCGATCCATGAGCACTGATTTGTGGAGAACTAACCCACACCCATTTCTCGGCACAGTCGGATATGGGCGGGACACTGCTGCATGGCGGCAGGTGAGCAGGGGCAGTTCACCCCAAATCTAGCTTATGGCTTGCATGATGTAAATGTGGCAATACTCATTGACATCTGAAAACAAAAGCTTCTAACTGCTAGTCTGCTCCCCCACCTGAAAGGGTTAAGGAGAGGAGTTAAGCCATTTAGCAAACCAGCAACCTGAACACTAAAAGCAGAAGCAACTGCTAATTGCTAGAGAAGCCATTTACTAAGAAATGTCTTATACGGCCTTTCCAAAGCTAGAAATTTACTACTGAGCAGGAATGTTTTATTACCAGGACCAGATAAATAGGAAAGTTAGGAAGCTTTTAGCTGAAAATAGTAGATTTTGGTAAAAGGTTAAACATAAAGACTAGTTTTACATCTCAGAGAAATCTAGATAAGGCCATCAGCTCTAACAAATGTAGTTAATGGTTAAGAATGCCATTGCCTACGTGATGTTTTCTTTAAGTTTCAAAGGTACAAAGAGCAACCTCTGCATACATCTTTAACTCAGAGAGATCTAAGACTTTAAAACTATATGTTTAGCCATTAACTAGGACCTAAGAGTTTGTAGTTTAATACTGTTTCCTGGCTAATAGATAGCTTAGCAAACCTTCGTATCATACCATCCATTTGTTTAAGCCCAGGAAAAAATTAAGGAACTCTGTAACTAGTTTTGTAAGTCAGCCTTTTCCTGCCATTAATAATTTGCAAGTATTCATCTGTTTTTTCTACTGCTTGTAAAAAGAAAACCCTTTAAAAATAAAGAAAACCTTTTGGAGGGAGTCAGTCTGGCCCTCGAGGCTGGCTGGCCCGGCCAGGTACCCGAGGCCTGGCCGTTTCTCCTGCACCCCCAGAGAGTGTCTGGAGTCGTCTCATTGGCCTTACTGTCCTCCTTCGGGGGAACAGGAGAAGTGTGGGGGCCGGACCCCCGCAGACCTCCCTGTACTTTTTTCTTTTTTTTGGTAACTTCCTATGAATTTATACTTTAAAATACAAGTAAAAAGTTTTTAAAAAGGAGGGTAAGGGGAGGCTTGGCTGTTTCCTGGGTCACATTACATTAATACATATCCTGCAATAAAATCTCTATAAACAGAGATTAGAAATGAAAGATCCTCCATACACATAAACAAGGAGGTGAGGCTACAATTCTCTAACCCTTAATCTTCTAACATACTTGGAATATCGGGAATCTGTAAACAATTTTTCTGTCATGGCAATTTTCAGCAAACAGGAAGAGAGACTATTTCTGTCAAGGGCAACTCACAGACTAAGTTTCAGGTCTTTAGTTCATCCCAGAGGTTGTAATAATAGCAGCAGGAGCAGGCTGAGCGCTTGCCATGGGTACTCACTAAGTATCAGAGACTGTTCTAATTTCTGAATCTTCACAAAAACCCTATATTATATTACATAGTGCCTCCTAGGTAGGTATTATCATTATCTCAACGTTACGGCTAAGTAAAGGAAGGCACGAAGAGTTAAGTGACTTACTTAACCTACATAGCTAGTATCAGCACAAGGTGGTCTCAGTCCAGAGCCAGAGCATCAAATTACCCTCTATTGTCTAATAGCAAAATGAATCTTAAGATGCTTTTGGCTGTCCTAGATCACTAGATCTGTGAGAAGCCAGCCACCATGTCATGAAGACACTCAGGTAGCCCTAAGAGGTCCACATGGTGACAAATGGAAATCAATTGCCAATGTCAACATCAACTTGCTCACATACCTAGCCACTACCATCCGGGTAATCTGCCACAAAATCTGATCCACAAGAACTGTGTCAGAGAATATGGTTTAAAATGGAAAAAGAGGTGGTTCTTTCACTTCTCGCACCCAGATTATGCATCCTAAATACCATTTCCCACAAAAAGGAAGCAGGGCTCTTTAGAAAAATAGTTGACTTTAGGTATGGAGCAGGAAATGTACAAAACTTATGTCAGAAAGCAATAAAGCTATCAAAGATTTCTGGAGTTGTGTCTGAAGGACTTAGGAACCAACCTGAAGAGTGGCTGCCACCCAACTGAAGTTGGTTTAGTTGGTTTAGTTCCCACCAACTAAAATGAGATAATTCGAATATCAATAAAAAATAACTATAGTAGATTTAAACACAGCAAAATGTTTCAATGTATGAGTTCATAATGGTACTTATTTAAAAACTAACTGATCTCATACTGACAGATGTGGCTGTTGGTTGGGTGTCATCTGCAAACTGAAAGGTTGATGGTTCGATTCCCAGTGGGAGCACATGCCTGGGTTGTGGCCTTGGTCCTTAGTGTGTTGGGACACGTGTGGAAGGCAGCTGGTAGATATTTGTGTCCCTCTATTTCTCTCTCGCTTCCCTCTCTAAAATAAAAAATAAAAAACAAAAATAACTGATCTCTTTTTGAAAGATAACTAGAGAACCAATTCATTATTCTAAAACTAGTGAATCATTTTATCTGCCTTCATATATGAGCTGTACCTCTATATAGTTGGTGAAAATTGATCCCTATTGAAATAATTCAACTAAAATGAAAAAGTTATATACTTGCAGTATCATTCTGTAAATCCCAAATGAAAAAATTAATCTAGGTAATAATCAATTGCCACTATAATGAGATGAGAGATATAGGGACATAACATGCCTTCTAATGGAAGTAAACAATCACCTATGAAGCATTATTAACAAAAAAGTAAATCCAAATCTGATGGAACCAGATTCAATAACCAGTTCACAGAACACTGAAGGAACAAAGGCACATATTAATGACAGCACAGTCTAAAATACGAGAAAATCTATAGGGTGAACCACCCCTATTATTAGGAAAAGTGGATAGGAATGGGGTAAGGGAGTTGGAGGGGAATCTACACATTAAAAGAGAAATAAAAGACTTAATTGCAATATGTAAACCTCATATGGATTCTAATTTGAACAAACCAACTATTAAAAAAACTATAAAATAAGTGGGAAAATTTTAAGACTCACTTGATATTTAATTATATTAAGGAATTAATTACTTAAGTTTTTAAGGTATAACAATAATTTGTATTTATATTTTTAAGTCCTTATCTCTTAAGAAATATACACAGAAATGCTTTGTTGATATGTTTATATGCTATCTAGGATTTCGTTCAAGAGGAACAAGTTGGTAATTATTATAGCTGGATGTTTAAGTACACGAGAGCCCATTTTAAGGCCTGATATTTTCCATAATACAGAGAAAAATAAAAGCAGTGATTTCCTTTTTTTTTTTAAAGATTTTATTTATTTATTTTTAGAGAGAGGGGGAAAGGCGGGCAAAAGAGAGGGAGAGAAACATTGATATGAGAAACATCAATTGATTGTCTTTCATAAGACCCCAACCAGGGGGACACAACCAGCCCCCTGATCAGAATAAAATGGGCGACCTTTCACTCTGCAGGACAACGCCCAAACAACTGAGCCATACCAGTCAGGGCACAGTGATTTCTTTAAGTGTGCCAAATTATGGGTGAGGCTGGCAGATGAATAGATGAAATTTTAAGTCACTCAGACAAAAGGAATTAAAGTCTGGCATAAGGTTTAATGTGGGACCAGCATACTCATTTACCTCACTGACCACACAATGAGTTGATGCACCATCAACTTTTAAAAATAAGGGATGAGAAGCCAACACTGCAACACATTAGGAATAGTGAACAAAACTGCTAACTTGGTTGCTGTGCAACAGAATTTATGAAGGTGTCGGGGATTTTTGGCAGGGGGGCGGGGCTTGAATTTTTATGATTTTATTTGAGTCCAACTGAAGACATATGCCAGGGAGCAAGATCTCAAATGTTCCCAGGGGTTGTTTTTTAAAAAAACTTTTTTAGCCCTGGCTGGTGTGGCTCAGTGGATTGAATGCTGGCCTGTGAACCAAAGGATCACCAGTTCGATTCCCAGTCAGGGCACATGCCTGGGTTGCGGACCTGGTCCCCAGTGGGGGCACGCGAGAGGCAACCACACATTTATGTTTCTCCTCTCCCTCTCTTTCTCCCACCTTTCCTCTCTGTCTAAAAACAAAATCTTTAAAAAAATAAATGATTTTTTAATTTTCTCCTATAGGAAAACCAGAATATATGTACCCCAAGGTGTTAGATTTGAATTCAAGGCATCAACATAAACATTATTTTTATATTTTATATTAAAAATAATTGACACAGAGCCCTGGCTGGGGTAGCTCAGTGGATTGAGCGCGGGCTGCAAACCAAAGGGTCGCCAGTTCAATTCCCAGTCAGGGCACATGCCTGGGTTGCAGGCCAGGTCCCCAGTGGGGGGCCACATGAGAGGCAACCACACATTGATGTTTCTCTCCCTCTCTTTCTCCCCCTGTTCCCTTCTGTCTAAAAATAAAAAAAAATAAAATCTTAAAAAAAAAATTGACACAGAAACACACACATACACATTCATACATACACTTCCTAGCTGTTTGCTGACAGGGTCGAGATGCAATGACACCTCATAGTAATGAACACATCTTACAGATCTTGGTTTCTAAACCACATTTTCTACCGAAACCAAGACTCTTCGGAGAAATGGTCAGTTCAGAGTGGGGCAGAGATATTACAAAATAAGCATGCAACATCTTGTATAACAAAGTAAAAGACTACTCAGAGCGGGCTGCGAACTAAAGGGTCGCGGTTCGATTCCCAGTCAGGGCACATGCCTGGGTTGCATGCCAGGTCCCTGGTGGGGGCCACATGAACGGCAACCACACATGGATGTTTCTCTCCCTCTCTCCCTTCTGTCTAAAAATAAATAAATAAAATCTTAAAAAAAAAAAAAAAGGCTACTCAGAAATGATGGGGACATGTCAAAAACACACTGAAGTCAGATAGAAGGAGCTGCCACGGTCAAATGTGGGGCAATTTGAGCATCAAAATCAATGACAGTAAAGGTTGAGGCATAGTATGATTGTAAAACAAACTACGAATTTTTAAAAATGAATCAATATTGAAGAAAGGAAAGCTATTCCTTTTAGTAGGTGTCAACTTGAAATACAAAATGATGGAAGTAGAAAATCACCACTGGTATAGATTAGTGGATAGAAAATTTATGAAAAACAGGATTCATATCTACATTGTCTCAAAATGCATCCTACAAGTTACTTACTGATTTCAAAGAGGAAAACAGTATCTTTGCAGAGAAGTAACCAGATAAACCAACTTTAACAAAATGAACACAGTTATCATTTTAACATCACCAATCACCAATATTGAGACAAAATGACATCATGTGCCTCCCTAAATGAAGCATTAATACAATATTACTTTTATAGCATTCTGGCCAAAAATCTGTAATCTGAATCTAATCATAGGAAAAACATGAGACAATTGAAGTATTCTTTACATTTTGTGCTCTTCAAAACTGCCTGGGTTGAGAAAGACTGAAAAAGATGGAAAGACAGAAAAAAGAGGAAGGAAAGAAGAGGAAGTAAAAATGTAGGCAGGACTAAGGAATCATTTCAGAATAAGAAAGTTTAGAGAGACAGGACAATTAAATGCAGTGTGTGATCCTGGATTAGACTAGGGTACAGGAGTTATAAAAAGTGTTATTGGGCTAAATGATAAAATTTGAATATAGCCTGTGAATTAGGTAACAGCATTGTATTAATATTAAATTTCCTGATTTTAATAATGTGGTTATGTATGAGAATGCATTTGATTTTAGGAAACATACATTAGGTATTTAGGGGCAAAAGGGCCACATTTCCCACTTACTCTCGGAGTGGTTCAGGGAAAAATATTTTTTATATATATATAGATAGATAGATACAGATATAGCTATAGATATAGATATCATACACACAATGATAAAGCAAATGAGCAAAATGTAAACAATTGGTGGACAAGAGTTCCTTTTATAATCCTTGCAACTTTCTATAAATTTTCTATTGTAGCAAATTACTTATTTTTTAAAAAGTCCCCATTCACAATAACACAGTCTGAAAACGTCCTTGGGGTATTAAATGAAACATGCAGCAGTCCATGGAGTTCCAATGAAGTTGTGCACGACAGTCTCTCTCCCCTTTGGTTTCTTATTCTGAGGATCACTACTACTGTCATAATGGTTCTGAACACTGTTATTAAAATTATTTTTAGTCATGTAATGTTCACTTTATACATATAATGGGCCACTGTTTAAAAAAGTGCAAGAAACTTAAATATAAATATATAATATACGATTAAATGTTAGTAAGAAGCATAAAAATGATTCTACAAATATGCTTGAAATGTAGGTCTTTCAATTGGATTGACCAGATCAAATCTCTCATCCAGCACATATAAAGATGACTTTAGGCCCTGGCTGATGTGGTTCAGTGGCTTGAGTGCCGACCTGTGAACCAAAGGGTCACCAGATTGATTCCCAGTCAGGGCACATGCCTGAGTTGCTGGCCAGGTCCGCAGTTGGGGATGTGAGAAAGGCAACGACACATTGATGGTTCTCTCCCTCTCTTTCTCCCCCTCTTCTCCTCTCTCTATAGATAAATAAGTAAAATCTTAAAAAAAAGATGACTCTAGACCTGCGATGGTGTCAAAAATAATAAACAAGCATTGATACTTACAGTCAATTTGCCTTTCATTTAGGATTGCCTTTACTTGTATACTTGGAATCTAATGTATGAAGGTGTTGGTGTGTGTATTTCTGTATCTATTAAAAACAAAACAATGTTATATTTTATTTCAAGAATCAGGTTATAAAAAGATTGTGTTTTTTAGCCTGGCTGGTGTAGCTCAGTGGATTGAGCGCGGGCTGGGAACCAGAAGGTCCCGGTTCGATTCCCAGTCGGGGCACATGCCTGGGTTGCGGGCCGGGTCCCCAGTGAGGGCCATGTGAGAGGCAACCATACATTGCTGTTTTTCTCCCTCTCTTTCTCCCTCCCTTCTCCTCTCTCTAAAAATAAATAAATAAAAAATCTTAAAAAAAAAAAAGATTGTGTTTTTAAAAAAAAATTAACACATTACAAAATTTTAGTCTATACCCCAAAGCCAAAACACTCTTTTCATTTTTAAATTATATAAAGAATCATTGCTTCTCAGCCTTTTGGCTAAGATCAAGTGTAAACTAACATAAAGAATCAATCATGTTCTACTTAAACCAAAATATAAAATTAACAAAAATACAAGCGTACTAGTTAAATTGGGTAAAGTAAAAATATATATTAAATAAATATAACTATCTTAAAGACTGTATTTTTAATGACAAATTATTTTAAGATAGGTCTTTTTAAAAAATTGTCTCCTGGCCCTGGCCAGGTAGTTGGTTAGAGCATTGCCCCAATATGCCAAAGTTTCAGGTTATTGATCCCCAGTCAGGGCACAAAGTTTCAGGTTATTGATCCCCAGTCAGGGCACATACAAAAATCAACCAGTGAATGCATAAGTGAAATAATAAATCGATCTCTCTCTCTCCCTTCCCCACTTTCTCTCTCTCTAAAATCTTTAATATAAATATGGCCTCTTTTACATCTACCATAGAAAAATAAAATCATCTTTAAAAAACACCCTCAAGATTGTAAAATGAGAGAGGGGAAGGGAGGGACACAGAGAGGGAGAGAAACATCAATGTGTGGTTGCCTCTCCTGCACCTCCCTCTGGGGACCTGGCCTGCAACCCAGGCATGTGCCCTGACTGGGAATCAAACCAGTGACCCTTTGCTTTGCAGTTCTGTGCTCAATACACTGAGCCACACCAGCCAGAGCACAAAATGAGAGTTTTCAAGTCCAACAAAATGATTATTTATAGCATTAGTAATGATTATTTACAGTAGGAATCAGCAAACTACAGCCTGCTTATTGTTTTGTAAATAAAGTTTTATTGGAAGAGGACCATGTCTATTCTTTTACATATTGCCTATCTATAGCTGCTTTCCCATGACAACAGCAGAATTGGGACATAAAGAAAACTAATAGAACCATAATACAAATAAATGTACAGTAATCCTCACTTAACAAGGTCAGTAGGCTCTTGGAACTGTAGCTAAACTATCTAAAACAAAATCAATTTTATCAGAAACTAAAACATCTCATCAACATTATAATGAAATGAAGAAAGTGCTCTAAAGGAAAAAAAACACAAGGAAAAGGTGGGCCTCACATCAGGGTGCGAAGGGCAGGTCAGTGAGGGGCGTGTTATATGAGGTATTCTCTGATGAAATGGAACTTAAAAGATGAGAAGCAAACTAGATTTTTGTTGTTTTTAAAAGGAGATGAGCATTTCAAGGACTTGAAGTAGAAGGTAGAAGGTAGAGAATGTGTAGGAAGAAAGATGAGTAGTATGAAGAACTGGAAGGATAGATAGCATTGAACTTGTAGAGGGAAGATTAAGTCGAGTGACAAGCAAGGGGACAGACCACACAGAGCTTTATTAGGGGCAGGAGGTGGACAACATAGACCAATTTGTCTCAGCTTCTCCATGTCAGATAATCTTTCAAATTTCAAGGACAAAGGCCGTCTCTCATTTGCATTCTTGGGTTTCACTGGCTTGACAACTGTTTAAGTTTGAAATGTATAGCTGACCAGAAAATGGAATATCTTCCTTTTTAGGTAATTTACAACACACATTTTAAGAGATACTGATTTTCTCTTATAATTCAATAGAAAGAGCCTGGAGTAACTGTTCCAATTCAGCTACTAAGTGAATTATCTAAATTAGTGACCCTCTCTCTCATCTGTCAAATCAGAGGAAAGAACTAGGTGGTTGTTTTGAGATGTACCTACAGATTTCTTTCTATCTTGTTTAAACTTTGTTATTTGTCTCACTTAAACTGATCCTCAATGTGGTCCAGTAATGACATCATTAAGTTAAATAATCTGATAATAAAAAGAGGTTCTGTCTAACTCTCCAATTCACATGACAACGTACAAATTTCCTTTTTTTATCAGTTATTAAAGACTTCATTATTTGTAGATTTATGAAATACACTTAGTATTACAAAGCTTAGATGAATTTTGTGTCAACTTAAAGAAATACAGAGACGAAATCAAGTTCACAAGTGATCTTGAAAACAAACAGAAAAACAATTCTCCTGATACTTGAGTCATCAGCCCTTATGGGACACAAGTCAGACTGCGGCAGCTGTGGATCATCACTTGAAATCAAGAATTCAATTTAATTGTGATTAACAGATTTTTTAAAGTTGAAGAATCAGAAGTAGAGAAAATATATGAAGCAGGAACTACCATTTGCTGGAATAAACCAACACAAAACCCTATATTCTAAAGCATAAGGAATGATACCCAGTTATTCTACTCAAATTAGACTATCCAGTTGCCTTCCCTATGAACACTCAGGTCAAATAAGCTCTTCTCTACACACCTAAAAAACGATTTCAAGACTTATTTCAGGGGTCTTCCCTTTGGGAGAGATGAACCTGAAGCAAGCAGAGTTGATAATGGCCCCTCCTGGTGCTATCCCGGGTAGTTTGGTAGTATATAATACTATACTGCCACTTCAGATTTTCAGTTATTTGTTGACCTGAGTCTCTATTACTATTCTCTGAGGACAGGGGATATGTCCTGATCAACATACTCAATGCTTATTTGTTGAAGAAATAAAAATATCCTATTTGTTTAAAAAATAAATTTAACAGGCTCAAACCACAGAACATTAGCTTTAGAATTTAATATAACCCCTTCATTTAATTAAAACGGGACAAGGAAGGATATAGTCTGGAAAGTTGAATTAAATACTTATTAAATATAATGTATTCAAATCCTATTATCTTCTCTTCAAGAATTCTACAGAAGAGCTACTGGTTTTTGCAATGGCAAAAACTTAATTTCAAGACCACTTTGCTAATAACTATTAAAAATTACTAGCCCAATCCTGGCTGGTGTGGCTCAGCAGATTGAACTGACTGAAAGGTCGCCGGGTTTGATTCCCAGTTAAGGCACATTGTGGACCAGGTCCCCAGTTGGGGGGTGTAAGAGGCAGCCAAAAGATGGAGAGATAGAGTTATCTCTCACATATCCACACTGATGTTTCTCTCCCTTTCTTTCTCCCTCTCTTCCCCTCCCTCTAAAAATAAATAAATAAAATCTTTAAAAAAGAAAATTACTGGCCCAGACTTGGTTTTCTCAAACATTGTGACCATTTTCTGCCTGTTCTGTCCCAAATAAGATATTTACTCTAGGGGCATGCACCTGTGCGCAAGGACAACATAGAGTGTTACATTTGTCAAGTCTTTAGGATCTACAGCTCTTACTATCTTTCAGAAGGCTTTATGTGAATAACAAAACTGGATGTCCAAATTCTTGTAAGGTTCTAAGTCAGGTATTTATTGAACCCTAGTTTGTAAATTTAAAAACAAATAAGGTTGTTGTCTTTGATAGGCCTAAAATTACATGAACCCTAACAAAGATGGTGTTCTATTTCATGCTGGTACCAAGCTCTCAGAACACCTTCACTAAATAAACTGAAATCAGCAGCCACCTAAGTAAATGCTACTTGCAGAGATGTGCTATACTTGGGCCACTCCTTTGGGATAGGAAAAAAAAAAATTCCCAATGTTCAAAATAAAAGTTTTACTGAGGTATAATATACACACCATAGAATTCACCTGATTTAAATGCACAATTCAATGATTTTTAGTAAACTAACAGAGTTGTTGTAACCATCACCACAATCCCATTTTAGAACACTTCTATCACCCCCTCAAAATCTCTTCTGTCACTTTACAGGAAATCTCATTTAAAACCATAGACGCAGAAAACCACTTATCTGCTCACTCTGTCCCTATAAATTAACCATTCCTAGACATTTCACATAGACAGAATTATATAACATGTTGTCTTTTGAGTCGACCATCTTTAACTTTCTTATACTGTTCCGAGGTTCATCCATGTTGTTGAATGTGTCTGTATTCGTTCCTTTTGATTGCCACATAGTATTCAACAGATGAACACGCCACATACCAACTTGTGGTTACAGAATAACATTGCTGGGAACAATATAGTACAAGTTTCAAATGGTTGTTTTTAACGGTTTTGCCCAGTTTTATCTGCTTTTGAAGGAGAGGATTTCCCTAGCTCCTCATTCTACCATTCAAGAAGTTCTACCTCAGCCAGTTTTTTAAGTGGTGATTTCTCTTGATTATTCTGAGATTATGTTCTTCTGAGTACTTTGTGATTTTGATGTCTTGTTTAGAAAGATTATAACAACATACAGCTATATGTTCTTCTGGTACTATCACAGGTTCATTTTTTTTCATTCTTAACTCCAAACAGAATTTATTTTGATATATATAGAAAATTTTGAGGTTGAAAAGCCTAAAATATGAGGTTTTTTTTTTTTTTAAGATTTTATTTATTTATTTTTAGAGAGAGGGGAAGGGAGGGAGAAAGAGAGGGAGAGAAACAGCAATGTACGGTTGCTTCTCACATGGCCCCCACTGGGGACCTGGCCTGCAACCCAGGCATGTGCCCTGACTGGGAATCGAACCAGGGAACCTTTGGTTCCCAGCCTGCGCTCAATCCACTGAGCTACATCAGCCAGGGTAAAATATGAGTTTTATTAAGATACACAAATGTGTTGTTGAAGCCTATCTATTACCCAAAGGAAACTAAAATCCAAAGACCACAGAAGTACTAATTAAAAGACCAAAACTCCTAGTTCTCAAGGTAAAAGAGTATCTTTAGGTGAACATTAAAACTCACATAAAATGCCCTGGCTGGTGTGCCTCAGTTGGTTGGGATGTCGCGGGTTCGATTCCTGGTCACAACACGTACCTGAGTTGCAGATTTGATCCCCAGTTGGGGCTCTCATACAGAAGGCAACTGGAAGACAATCAATTGATGTTTCTCTCCCTCTCTCTCTAAAGTCAATAGGTATGTCTTTGGGTGAGGATTAAAAAAACAAACAACAACAAACACCCTCAAAGAGGCCTAGCAATTATACAACAACCAGAATACAGAGATGCTACTTTCCTTATAAATTTCCCACTTTACATATTGGGGTTATTTATTGTTTTTACTCTTCAGAAAAGTGTTTCTGATTTATAATAAAAGTTAGTGAAAAAATACTCACTTCAGAGAGATTTTTACAACTAGATTTGTTGGAATGCCTCCATTCAAGAAGTGAACATGCCTATACAGATTTTTCTATTACACCTAAGTTAAGTTTTTGCCAAGCAGCCTTTTTACTTCCTGTCTTTTAACAGAATAAGATGCATGAGACATAAGAAAAATTAAAGCATTCAGTAATGTTAGAGAAACAAAATATTAAGGTTAATAGTCTCTACTTTCATAAAATAACTAGAAAAACTACAGATAAATATTCATACATTCTGCTGGAAACCCTACAAATTCTTCAGTTCATTCCAATTATCCCTGTGTCTTTTCATAGAAAATTTTACTTTTACCACATTCCCTTAAAATTCTCTTATGACCTAATATTTCACTTTTAACAAATTCTAGCTCTGAAATGAAACTAAACAGAAAGTCAATAAAACTTTAATTTTTCTCTGCTATTATATGTGGTAAAGTTTTAACTGCAAAAAAATACATCCAAACAGGCCATGGTGAGCTAAACTAATTTTTCAGAGTAAACAAATAGAAATTCAAAATTCCTATCAACTGAACATCTCTTTTCTTTAGTCTCTAGGGTTATGGTCACTAAGGCAAGGTTTTATAACCTTCATTATCCTAAATTTTTAAAAAATTAATCCTCATCTGAGAATATCTTTATTTGTTTTTGAGCAAGAGGCGGGAAAAGAGAAAGATAGGAAGAGCAACATCAATGTGAGAAACATCAACTGTTTGCCTCCCATACACGCTCTGAGCAGTTCTCAAACCTGCAACCTAACTAAGTATGTGCTGTGACTGGGGATGGAACCCGCAACCTTTTGGTGTACAAGATGACGTTCCAACCAAGTAAGCTCCCAGCGAGGCTATCCTAATTTTTTCAAAAATAAAAGGCATCACAGAAGTGTTTATTATGAAATCACTGCAAATGTTCAGGAAAAAGAAAAACGTGTCAGTCACAAATAAATGAGATATATTAGCAGTGCCATTAAAGTTTCATGGACAAGAAACTATCTTCTCCCTCAGCTAAACAACTTAAGAGGCAGAAAATTCAGTCTTATTATTTCTCAATGATTATTAAGTTGTAGGCTTGCACAGAAGACACAGGCCTTGTAGGACAGTTAACGATTTCATTATTTAAATTGGCACATGGCAGATTATGTTAACAGATTTATTTATTGACTAAGTCTAATCATATTTCCTCAGTTGGCATCAATACGATATCTACTATTTATGTTTGCTTCAACACTGGATATTTGTTCAAAGTCTTCCATATTTGATTTCTACCATAGAAATTGGAATTTCAATATAATATAGGATTTTTAATGGTATATTACAAAAGGATAAATAAATAAAGAACCCTAATGAGAGCTAAAATAATTTCATTTGTGAACCCCATTCACAAGCCAAAGATTTTGCTTTTTATTGCAAGGAAATAGAACATTTTGTAATTAAGTGTTCCACAGCAATGTATTAAGATCCCAGGTAATGTAACAGTATTTTTCAAAAATTTGCTAAGTGGCTCTGGCTGGTGTGGCTCAGTGGATTGAGTGCCGGCCTATGAACTAAAGGGTCACTGGTTCGATTCCCAGTCTAGGGCACATGCCTAGGTTGCAGGCCAGGTCCCCAGTAGGGGGTGTGTGAGAAGCAACCACACATTGATGTTTCTCTCCCTCTCTTTCTCCCTCTCCTACTGTCTAAAAATAAATAAATAAAATCTTTTTAAAAAATTCACGAAGTGAAATAAACCAGAGAAAGACAAATACCATATGATTTTACTCATATGGAAATCTAATGAACAAACTGAACTAACAAGCAAAACAGAGTCAAACTCATAGAGAGCAGGCTGACAGCTCAGGGTAGGGGTGGGGAAAGGGGAGTTAGAGGGTAGAGAAATTAAGCAAAAAGGAAAAAGGACTCATGGACATGGACAACGAACAATGTAGTGATTGCAGGGGTAATGGGGGAGGGAGGTACAAGGGGAATAAAAATGGTAATGGAAAAAATAAAAATAAATTTTTAAAAATGTCATATCATAACTTTTTCTGGTATATGGCTTTTCTATTTTATTTTTTAAAAGATTTTTTAAATTTACTTTTCTGCCCGGCTGGTGTAACTCAGTGGATTGAGCGCGGGCTGGGAACCAGAGGGTCCCGGTTCGATTCCCAGTCGGGGCATATGCCTGGGTTGCGGGCCAGGTCCCCATGAGGGCCATGTGAGAGGCAACCACACATTGTTCTTTCTCCCTCCCTTCTCTCTCTGAAAATAAATAAATAAAATCTTAAAAAAAAAAATTTTACTTTTAGAGAGAGGGGGAGAAAGAGATGGAGAGAAACATCAATGTGAGAGATGTGCGAAAGAAACATCGATCATTGCCTCTTCCACGCGCTCTGACTGGGGACCAAACCTGCAATCCAGGCATGTGCCCAGACCTGGAATCACGCAGGCAACCTTTCGCTTTGTGGGACAACACCAAACTAAGCCACACCAGTCAGGGCTGGCTTTTCTATTTTAACGTTTAATAGTTTTCACATGATTCAAAACACAACTCGAGATAGCATTCTTTTTAAGAAATAATGCTTTATAGCCCTAGCTGGTGTAGCTCAGTGGATAGAGCACAGGCCTACCAACCAAAGGCTTGCCAGTTCGATTCCCAGGCTAAGACACATGCCTGGGTTGCCCAAGTCCCCAGTAGGGGATTCATGAGAGGCAACCACACATTGATGTTTCTCTCCCTCTCTTCTCCCTCCCTTCCCTTCTCTCTAAAAATAAATAAATGAAATCTGAAAAAAAGAAAGAATGCTTTATAAAGTTTAAATGCCTATTATTTAACAAATATTTTTTAATTACACATATTTAAACCAAACAACAGGTATAGAAAATATGGATAACTTCATTAAGAAAAAGCAAACTATAAGCTGTAAACTTCATGAGATTAGGGATAATATGTCTACTTTGCTTTCTATTCTATTCATTTATCCAACCAATATTTATTAATCATCTACCACATGCATGACAATGTTCTAGG